>JADDON010000154.1:0-104388 GCA_017140175.1 Fusarium staphyleae
TGAGGCAGCCACCTTCCAATAAAGCCTAAGTAGGCATGTCACTATTTGGGTTTCCGTTTACAGCCTCGAAGTAATTTGCAGTGTCCGTTGAGGAACTTTACAAAGAATCGAGAGAATGATATACAAATACGACGATGACCCCAATGTTGAACAAGCCTCCGACGAGGTCAGACACGGCGGGACCAGAGAGGAGCCCTTACGTGACTGCGCGCAGCGATCGCCTGCTGAAGTATCAAAACAAGGTCGATGGCGACCACCTCCTTCGAGACCTACCGAGAGAAGTGCGCAACGTATATCGAATGTCCGAACGACAAAGGCTCGATCCGCGACGAGCTACGACGCTACAAGACGTCGCTACGACTCGACCTCAAGAGCGGTAATCTTACTTCACACAAACTTCGATGTATCAATACATCGAACGCACGATCGGAAGCATTGGATTGAATGGGGTCATAAGTAAGTATACAACAGCAGCATTAAACTTAGGCATCTCCGAAAAAGTTTCCCAAGGCTTCTTATTCACTCTAACGTTAGATGGTATCTTTATAAGTGCTTTGCTGTACTCTCGTAAACCGTCACTCCTTTCTTTCCATTCTAATCCTTCCACGCCAACCAATTCCTCAAAAGATTGCCTATCATGGAGCTTTTCCCAACTCACAAAATTTACTTGAATAAAGTAATGGATATATTCGCCCTCCTCAGCTTGCCCTCTGAGCTCATCGTCCAGATCAGCGAGCAACTAAATCTGCACGACAAGATCATGTTCTCGCAGACATGCAGAGTTCTTCGAAGGCTCACCCAGCGCGACTGGGAAAGGGAGCTCGGCCGTCTCTCTGCCGTAGAACAGTACGAGTATGCCTTAGGGCTTGCTTACTGGTCTCCTGATCGTTGGGCATGCTCGAGATGTCTGAGGCTTCACACCGCCAGATCGAGAATATCGCCTCTCGCCTGGAATGACTATGACCTCGAGGAGGTCCACGTCCAGCTGGCCCTCAAGTTTGCCCGGCTGGGTGGCCTATATTGGGATCAGTTGACGGCTCTTCTGCGCCCTTTTAGTGAATGGGTTTTGCACAGAGACGTAGATGTCCTGTGCTTGGTTCACTATAAGCCGAGAGTTGTTCAACAGCGTTTCATCCAGTACAAGGAGATGAGGTACGAAGGGGGTGCACAGCCTATAGTCACCAGTCTCTTGCAAGGCCTTTCTGTCATTATCTGTCAACATCACTTCCTCCGAGACTACGACGAGTTTCCCACTCTAGAGCATAGCCATACCATTATGGCCACTGACACGGCTCTTAGCAACCCCGGCCGTGAGGTTCACCGGGCTTGCGCCTTGTGCCCTACCGACTACACGATCCAAGCCATCAGCGACACAGAGATCAAATTCAGGGTCTGGCACGACTACGGATCGCACAGCTCCCCCTCTGGTGAGCTTGAGAGATCACATCAGTGCTTTTTGTCAAGTCCATTACGACCTGGGCCGCTGCTTCATCTATACCATGAACCGGGAACTATTCGGGAAATGTACCTGGCAGAGGAGAACGAAACGTTACCATTGGAGATGAGAGACTTTTTCTAGTAAACCAAGAGAATAGAATGTCCATGGTAGCAAGAGAAGGGTATAACGACATGAATGCGGAGGAGATAGAAGGTGAGGGTAGAGAACGAGACATATCAGCGATAAAGTCGTTCAGCGGAAGAAAAGAGCAAGCGACGTATAGCTCATTTTCCTTCGTATTAGCATCAAATCTACAGCTTAAAATCGCTATTCGTCTTTTCCCATCCCGCAGGCGATGCCTCCATGGCAGCAACTCGCTCTGTCATCTTGAGCTTCATGTTGCGGTTTTTCTCCGTGCAGAGCTCGTACATCGTGGACAGGTTGAACAAGAGGGTGTGCGACGATAGTCCCGAGTCGACCAGCTGCTCTAGTATTTCCCGCCCCTGATAGGGTTAGTAAAGACTTGATACCGAAGATAGTTGGCATACCTCTTGTATTCTTCCCAGGTAAAGTAAGCATACACCCATGTTGACGCCCACCATCTCGTCATCCATTGTCTCTTTCAGGTCCTTCCAATTCTCCAGTGCAGACCCATACTCGCCATCCGCCATGTTGCAAAGCGCTGTGATCAGCTTGTCCACATCCTTGTCGGCCCCTGTAGCTTGTTGTGCGCAAGACCTCGCACTTTCGACGTCACCCAGATGAAGCCACATGAGCGCCTTTGACAGCGCCATTTTCCCATCGCCCCGGTCTCGGAGGGTGCCTAGGTGATGGGCCGCACCCGTGAGATCCTCTAGCTCGATGAGGGCTCCTGCAACCTGGATCCCGAGATCGTGGAGACGAGCTTTCCAAGTCTCCCTCGCCGAGTTGTCGTGCTGTGTTGTGGCTTTGACGATGCGGTCACGGGCCTCTCGCGCAAGGTCGTGGTAGCTCATGACAGCTCGGCGAGTATCGCCAAAGCCAAGGGCCTGAAGCCGCACGTTGAGGACGCGGAGCTCCCATGGTACCAAATGCTCTCCGGTAGTTTCGTCGACATACTTTCTGATATCATTGAGATCCTCCAAGGCCTTAACCTCCTGGGCAGCCAAGGGCGTCGCATCAACCAGTGTGAGACATGCCAAGCGGGTGTAGAGCAACTCGAAGATCCTCTTGTGATCCGTAGAATCAATACTACCGCTAGCACCTGATCCCGTAAGCTCCTGTACCGCGGCGATGGCAGCGGCTCTGAAGTGGCCTTGGGCGAGAAGTTCCTCAAGGGGCGCCTCTGGGCTGGGTTGCTTCTGGGAGTTGCGGAAAGCCGCAGGGATATTGAGGGGAGTAAGGGGGTGATAAATCTCCGGTCGAAGGAGAAAGGAAAAATCCTTTGGCTTTACCTCGCCAACCTGAGATATGGGCGTTGCTGTGGAAGATCGGGGATGCGGTGATGTGACCCTAGGTCGATGTGCTGGTGCGCGTAGGGCGACAGGTTGATGAGGTGTTAGTGGGCCACTGTTACGAATTAGACTGCATTCGACCTGATATAAACATAATGAGTCAAAGCTCACTCGTCGACATCGAGAGGTCCTTTCGTAGAGGATCTCGGTCGAGCTAGAGTTGAGTCAGTTGCGATACGTCAAGTTCAAGCTTAATGTTAACGGTGTTGGTGGTTGGAGATGACGTGCCCCCTGGACATGCCGGGGACTATGTGCGGCAACATCCAATAATGGAAAGATTTCTAGACACTCACTCTTGGTAACAGACTTATTTCGAGAATGGCCCATACTTCCTGTTCTTTGTGGCTCACTCATGACCTCGGCTCAGCGGTTTATCGTGTTCGTTGTAAGAGCTGAGATGATGAGCTTGTCTGTGATGGTAGGCGCGGGTAAATGCCGGGTAGCATCGTTCACCTCGACTCTGCCACTATCACATCTTCAAGACTGTTTACATAAATAACAAGGCTCCGGCAACCTTTCTCGTTGAATGGAAACTCTGCTGATTTATGCTCTTCAGTGAGTGCTGGTTCATCATCTCCGGTGAGAATGGCGATGGAAGTTAAACCAGAAGCTGATGCACCCGGTAGTAAGCCGTCTGTGGAATGCCTCACATCCGGACAAGTTTGGTAGGACCCAAACAAGTGTTTCTAAGGACGACTTTGGGTCTATGTGTTAATTCTGTTAAGTCACGAAGATTCTAAGGATAGGCGCAATAAAAGTCAAAAGGGAGTAAAAAGCGTCTATGAAGAGGTACATACATACATACCTTAGTTCCTTTCTCTCCTTGTCCCCGTTGATACGTTTTTATTCCCGTAACTATAAAATCGGTGCAGATTTGACATCAGATCTGATAATATATACTACCTAAGTAGGTAGCATCAGATGCAGTTCATGAGTCAAGCAAGCCACCATGAAAGGCAAGTCCTCAATTGTTCCTCCCGCGAATACTAACCAGGACACGCTCCTCTTCTCTACCGATCCAGGAGTGGTCGGAAACAGTGATTTACCATCATTCGAACCACAAGTTTTGGCATATCTTCGCTTCACAGCCTTATTTCGGGTCAGCTGTAAGTGAAATTGGACCACGTGGACTTGAGAAATGGGCTGTCCGATCGATGCTCAATCACAGACTCGCAGGTTGGAGTATTAACTGACTTTCTAGGTCCATGTCATTGTATATCTCTTCCATCATCTTCCCAGCTTTAAATAGAGCCAGAGTTAAAGTCCGTCGGTTCAGGCTTGTCATTTTCAACATCGTCCAGGGCAACCACTTGCGTATATCGCTACTCCTTTTAGCTGTGTTCGCAATGTTCCCTCACGAATGCAATGACTTCGATATGAGCCCCGGTAAGTCTGCCGATGCCCCATGTTTATCTCTCACGGCTGCAATCTGACCTCTGACAGATATAAACTGGTCTTTCGTCGAAGAACTGATCCCCAATGGTGACCTGATTCTCGTGGTCGGCAAAGACAATAGACTCTTGCGCATCTCTTCGACCTTTCTCTGCGAAATCTCTCCGGTGTTTGCTGCGATGTTCGGTCCCAACTTTAAAGAAGGTCAGCGCCTTTGTAACGCCAAAGATAGGGACTGTCAGATGCCCCTCTCGCTGCCAGACGACGATGGCCAGGCCGTGTACAACATATTCCGCGTCTTGTATGGCGCTGACCCAGCGACTAAGGACCTCGAGCCGCGAGAGATCCAGGATCTCGCCATCTTTGCCGACAAGTACGACATTGTCCCTCGACTTACGTTTGCTTCTGCCTTTTGGTTCCCAAAGCACATTTGGGTCGACGACCCAGAAGAGACCTGGCAACTCACCATGGCCGCCTTCTTACTCCAGCGCCCAGAGGCGTTCTTCACTTACACCAAAAAGCTCGTGAAACAGCTACAGATTTCCCATCTGAGCTTTGTAGAGGACACGATGGATCGCATTCTGGGACTGCGACTTTGCCGTGAGGATCCCCTCTCTGTACAAGTAACTCGACTAACGAGAAACAGTGGCTATTGAGGAGTGTCGTGTACACATGCTCACGCACAATACCAAACCACGAGGTCTTTGTCTTTATTGCTTCAAGTTGGCCAAGTCTGGGTTTATTTCTCGTGTTAAAGGGTGCAAGCATCGTCGATATCATTGATTACATATATACTTACAAGGTTTCTATCGGTGTTCAGGGAGGCGAGGATCTTGCCGAGCGTCGTGGTTTCTGAGATAACAGATAGTAACAATCTCTGTCAAAATCCATAATCTTCGCGTTATCCCCAATGAACAGCGCAGACTCGGCTGCAGTATGACTAGCGTAGCAAAGAAATATACTGCCGTGCCACCCAGTCTGAGGAGATAAGCCCGAATTTTCTTGGATATATACTGCCTGCTCTCTCTGTGCACATATAACCACAATCCACCGAGACTAGAATTTTCTACTGATGGTATACGAAGCCTGTGGCTGGCTTACAAGTTTCGATACTCCTTGCGTCCTACCTAACCTGAAGAAAGTCACGCCGAAGGGGTTCAAGACCTCACAATTCTAGCAGCCTTCATGACAGAGAAGAGGTCAACAAGCAAACAAAAACTTTCGATCATAGATCCAGTCCTATAATTATGAGCCCGTTCACATCTCTCTAAGGTTCTCGTCTTGGAATCTCACTCCCAATAGCGGCCAGGTCCCGAGTTCGCAACTCTAGTTGTGCAGAGTATCCTATCAGAGGAAAGAACCAGCGTTAAGTAGTAGTTGGGAAAATGCGAGAGAATCCCAGATATTTTGGTAAATCTAGATATTCTAAGATAATTGGTCTTATATTGTCTTAGATAGGTTAACACGGGACGAGTATAGATCGCGACTTTGCACACCATTTCCAAGGTAGGCTGTCGATTAGGGTTTTCACTCACTCTTTAATGTTACTTCATTTCAACTATATAAGACTGAATCATTGACTAATGGCTACTAACGTTAATTGGGAACATGAAGTGGTAGTTTCAGGCCTTAATTACTGGCTAAGTAGGTAGTTAGGTATAGTACAACATCATGAAGACGCCGCACGCTGAGGCCCCGCCAAAAAATCATTGGCGGACGTTGACCTCTCAAGAACTTCTCACCTACACCTCACAACCATCTCGTCATGAGAACCCGCAAGTCCAATCGTACCAAGCGGTACACGCTGGAGAAGTATGACTTCGAAAATAGTTCTGACGAAGAGATCCTTAAGCGCACCGTGAATGCAGAAGACGATGAAATCTTCGACGTCACCGCAGCACCAGAAGAGAGCGCCGACGAGGAGGAGCTAGCCCTGGAGGAGCAAGAGGCCCTCGACTCTGAAGCCTCTGTGAGTGAGCCCGATGGTATCCCCGATAGATTTGAGCGTCAGAACATTAAGCCTATCACGCCATTCAATGTGCGAGCCGCGGGTTTGACCGGTTACCTCGACGTTGAACCCGTGGCAGATGGACGCATTGTGAGATCGTACTGGGGACCATACGACCGCGGGGTTAAAGGCCGACAACTTGCTGAAGCGTGGTATGGTCGGCACGAGGATGGAATCAAGATGGTGCAGGAGATGCTGGATCGCTGGATGGACTGGACAGTCCTGCCGCCAAAGATCAAGGGCGATGAAGACCAGAAGGACAGGGGTGTCTGGTCTCCCAACTTCTTTGAGAGGGAGGCATACAATGCTGAACATTGGTATGAGCGTGTCAGAGACAGTTTACCAGGGGCAGATGCGCGTGTACGACTGTCCGAGGAGGATTCTCAGCCGTACCATTTTCACCGAGGAGCGATGCCAGTATTGATGGGACCGTCCAACTCACAAAAAGAAATCAAGTTCGAACCTGGAGACGCATTCGCACTGTCTCAGACCGGGCTCCCCGTCAATGAAGAAGATGGCGACTCTAATACCGCCACAGGATGGATACTTGATACGGGTGGGATTGTTACCGGCATGGACTGGGCACCTCTCCACAGCGTTAACGCACCACAACTGCTTGCGGCATGTGTAATCCCCCACGTTGATCAGGAGCACTATGATTACGAGCAAGAATCTGCGAAGCCTGACTTCCAGAAGCATGGTATTGTTCAACTATGGGAGTTTGTCGGCGAGAGGCAGGAAGATGGCTTCGCGCGACCATCACCACGAAGGCCCGTCCTACAGAAAACGATATGCTTAGAGTATGGGCGGGCACGGAGGATCAGATGGAGCCCGGCCTGTGGCTTCCTAGCTGTTCTATGTGATGACGGAAACGTCTACGTGATCGAGGCGGGCGATGATGGAGAGCGAGATTACGGTAAGTTCTGTTTTGCAGCCGACACCAGCATTACTCATTGTCCTTAGAAAAAGTACAAGAGCCGGTGGCAGTCTTCGGGTTTCCCAACGAAGGCGTGAAGGCAACGGCTCTCACATGGGTCAATTTCAACCGGCTCGTGGTAGGCTACTCGGACGGCTCTGTTGCCATCTGGTCCATCCGTCCCAACCGCCTGCTCTCTCGACATCCCGTCCACCACAATATCGTCGTCGATCTCGTCTCAGGCTACCCAGCCATGCCCTATCTTGTCGCATCTACTCCCGTTGGCGGAACCGTCAGGCTTCTCGACCTGCGCGCCCCAAGCTATGAGACGACCGAAGTTCAAAATCTCACAGTTGGAACGCAGCCAAACCTGCTTGGCTACAGCGACCATATGCTAGGGTTCTACTCCATGTATCCATCTGCCGGCGTGCTCAATACACATGTTGGCTTCATGCACCATTCTCAATTCCCTGTTGCCCGTCGTGTTTTCACTGGCGAGAGTTTCCCTTCATGCCTCGCCGTTGGAAAGACGCACCCATACATCCTTATTGGTTCCTTGGACGGCTCTCTGTGGGCCATTAATCCCCAAGTCGAGCTCTTCACTACGAGGCGTGAACCCACAGATCGCATTCGTCTCTTCCACCATGAGCACCGACCCGCAAAACGCTTCCCAGTCGATTCGCCTGTAGGAGTGCGGGGAGTATCACGCATAGTTCAAGGTTTCATCCTGGAGCGAAATCTCAGTAAACAATCGAGCTACAAGCCACCTATAAAGAAAGGAAAGAAGCCAAAGAAGAGGGACAGTGACGCGGTCGGAGGCGATGATGAAGACGAAGGAGGTGGCGTGACGGATCCTTCTCGTGCCATCATCTATGAGCCGTTGACGAGGATCACAGTGGTTGAGTGGAATCCCAACGAAGAATACGGATGTTGGGCAGCGGCAGCTATGGGATCAGGCTTGGTGAGAGTCATGGATCTCGGGCTCACGGATGCAGAGGAATAACGGTCAACCCTCGAGACACTTCGACCCCATGACGGTGTGGTGGTAATCGAACGCCTTCGTCATGGCGTAGAAGTGCGTAGCAGCCGCCAGTACGACAAAGAAGTGGAATATCTGATGCGAATTGCCCCAGATATCAAAAGAGCCGGGTGCGCTCCTTTCGGGCCAACGAACCTATTTATCGTTAGCGAATTACGCGGTCAGTGAAGAGGGGAGGTGACATACGACATAAAGGACCGCGCCAAAGATATACATGGCGCCATGGAGGGCCACCAAACTGAGGCTCATGCGGTCTTCGAGGCCCTGAAGGCCGTAGATCCAGGAACCGTGGATGATAGGGATGATGCTGGATACGCCAAGGGCGACGAACATCATTGTGCGATAGGGCCTCCATGTAGGAGTGCGGAAACGTTCAAGCCATGAAGCGAGTCCACATCCAGCACCAAGAATACAGATCTTGACACCATCAGCATGTATTTTATGGAATGAGATGGACGCTTAGACTTACCAAATAGAGGTAGAAGCTCAGCAAGTTCGGCAAGCAAAAGAACCCATAGTACAGCGCAGGCACATAGCTACCAATAATCAGTGCCACGATGCCCGTGTAGTCCAGCTTGTTCCCCCACTTAGCCACGACCTCGCTGTGGTTCGATACGGCATGAAAGGTAGCGCTCATGCCCATGCACACCACAGCGCCTCCAAAGAAGCACGCAAAGACGGCAACATCGGAACTGCTCGCATTCGCGTACCGCGGCCGAACCACTTGGTCAACATACGCCGCTCCAATGAGAAAGGCTATAGCACCGAGGAGATGCGACCAGATGTTGACGGACTCGTTGTGCAGGTAGAAGAGCGAGCGAAAGGAGTGCATGTAGGAGCCCTTCGATTGGCGGTAACCAGAGAGAATGTAGCCATTATCGCGGCGCCAAGTAGGGAGGTCGTCCCATATAAGGAGGAGGGACTGCTCGAACTTGTTTTCAATGTTTCTAGCGGCGCTGACGAGTGCTTCTGTGGCCGAGGAGCGGCGGTTTCGGATGCTCGGGTTATCTGTCATGATGAGTGAGGCTATATAACCTCTGAGCTCTTCGAATGGTTGCTACACAGAACAAGGATACTAGTAAAATTCGTCGAGATATCTCTTTATTTATAAGACGAGTTCGCTTTGACGTTGAAGATAGAACTGCCTCTTGTTTGTTGTGTGGTTGACTAGGATGTAAATTGTTGGGACGAGCACATGTAAAGAACGCGCAACGCGCTTCTTCCGAGGCTAGTGGTAATTATTCTAAAGAATGTCTCTAGAATGGACGCAGAAGGCCCACTAATATATTTGTGTATTCAAGACCCTGGTTCATCATGAGAGGTGGGCTGTGTTGAGGAATCGTGGATATCGTACTGGCGCAGTTGGGTGCTATTGCTACCCAAGACACTTCCGTACTTTTGAGTTGAATATCTACTGCTCGAAATAACGTTCAGGAAATCTACAATCAGATATACGACTTCACAGAGGAATCAACAAACTGCAGATCAGCCTTTGGTCAGCATAGCATAGAATTCATTTCTCGTTAGCCATCGCGCAGGTCTATCATCAGCAGGCGCCATGTCTAAAAAAGAAAAACGCCCAAGCATATCAACTGGTGATGTTTCTCACGCCATCCGGAAACCCATAGCGTTCGCTCGTTTCCATGGGCTCTCTCGTCATGACTACGTTTGCGAGACGTTTTATTTCTTGCCGCTCTTCTTGATGCCCTGGCCACCAGTGTTGAGAGGGCCCTTGCCGCCAGCCTTGGCCGCAAGCTCCTTGCGCGCCTTTTCGTCTGTAGCGATCGTCTTGTCAGCGGAATGGTTCTAGGGCGGGCGCGGGGGCTCCTAGGTTCGGGGACTATGCGTACCAGCACGCTTCTTCTCGAGATAAGCCATGTCGTCCTCGTCGAGGTCCTTCTGAGCCTTCTTGGCCTGCTTCAAGGGCTTGACCTTGCCGCCTGTTGCGATTCGGAGGGGTCAGCTTTAGGCTTCGAGGGGCGGTCGGGTTAGAGGGGTAATGAAAGACTGACCTTCTCGGTTTGCGCCGCCCATTTTGCGTTTTGTTGGAGAGTTAAAGAGAGAAGACTATTGGGTATGAAAAAGAAAGAGGTGTTGAGATGTGGTTGGCAGAGGTCGAGTTTGTTGCGAGAAAGAATGAAAAGTTGCCTCCGCTTAACTTAGTCGCTCGGCCTGGGCTTCCAATGGTCCCGCGGCTCCCAGCGGGGATAAGCGCGATAAGGGTCTACGTTAGACTACGGAGTAAGGGGCTTAGCTAATCTCGGATTTCCTCCACCTTTTCTACCTCTAGCACCAGACGCGGGATAGACTCCGACGTCACGTCAAAGTCTGGAGATCAGAAATAAGCGACGATTGTTCTCCTCCTTTGACGTTAAGTACGGCATATCTAGGTTTACCATCGCCTAAACCGCTTCGATCCTTCATTTCAGTCCGAGGGTCCTAGAACTCTTTACGCGCTCTTGCTTCCTCGCTGGACTCTACCTCAGCTCCCCTCGTCTTCAGCTTCACCATCCCTCATCAACCGATACTGAGCCTGTACGAGTCACTACAGTTCCGGTTGGGCTCTTCTCCCATTGCACCATAGCTTCCCAGTTCTTTGTGCTGACACTGTTGCTTTTCTCTGCTTCAAATCCCAAGACCTGAAGGATCCAACCAAAATCGTTATCATGGCGTCGAGTTCGGACGAAGGCGAGATCATCGAGAATGGCGTTGTTGAAGATTTGAAGGCAACTTCACTGCAGCACACTGGAGGAAGCAGTGTTGACCGTCAAGACAGACAAAAAAGTAGACTTTCGACTCCGGATCACGACTCGGCTTCCAGATACAGCAACACCTCACGACGCAGTAACTCACCCCGAGGTTTCAAGCGACAACATGACGATAGGAGCAGAGATCGAGATCGTGATTACTACAGCTCCCGATCCCGCGATCATGATTCGAGAAACTTCCGCGTTCACTACGAAGATGCTCGACGCGACGATCCACGGAGACCTCGCGGGCCGTACGACGACCTCGATCGACCTGCATCGCGCACTCCCAACTACAGCTACGATGACCGCGATCGGAGCCGCGAACGAGACCACCCTCATGACAAGGACCGAGACTGGCATGCCAACAAGCGACCGCGAAACAGGAGTCGATCTCCCCACCGACCCCGACGCGGAGACAAGGGGAAGTTTGATCGCTTCGTCAGAGAAGGCCGATATGATGGTCGCGAAGATGCGCCTAGGGGGCTCAAGTACGATGATGATCGCAGCTTGCGGAATGGCAATTATGTGTCCAAGAGGACAACTGTAGGAGAGGCTTCACACACCCAAGGAGTTGATGCTAAACCAGAACAAGGCCTTAACAATGGACATGGCCCCTCCAGGACTTCTCACAGGTATGCGTCGATAAAGGTTAGAACGCATTGCAGCACTGACTTGTGGTAGGCAACCAGCAACTCGGACCGGACTTGAACAGAAGCCTGCGCCAGAACCTGAGCCTGAAGACTACGAGGAACCCGAGCCGATTGACGAAGAGGCGGAGATTGAGCGACGTCGGAAGCGACGCGAGGAGATTCTGGCCAAGTCCAGCTCAGCTACTCCTCTCCTTCTTCACGCCGTAGGTGCCGCGGCAAGCAAGGTCCACGCAGCGTCCCCTGCATCAACCCAGGGCGACACCCCCATGAGAGCACAGTTCGAGGCTGTGACTCCTCGTACACCTCGAACCCCTCGATCCGGTACGTTGGCTTACTGTAGCGGAAGAACTACGCTGACCCAGCCCATAGACCTCGCTTCACCTCGCTCACCCGCATCTCATGATGAGCCATCTCCTGGCGGGATCAACTTACTCGACGACAAGGAGCTGATGAACTCACATGGAAAGGTCCAGTCAAACGAGGAGGATGGTCCCTCGGCAGCTGATTACGACCCCACTGGGGATATGAAGGAAGACGGGCGACGAGATGAGCTTCGATATGGACACGTCGTACTTCATGGTGAGCAGCATCCTATTGCAGCAGACCAACAGCCACAGGAAGAAGTCCAAGAAAAGAAGCCCCAGAAGGCCAGCGATGACAACGACAACGATGAAGACGACTTTGATATGTTTGCCGAGGACTTTGATGAGGACAAATATGCAACCAAGCCCGTTGAACCAGTGGCACCTGTCGAGGGCGACGGTACAGCTCCTGATATTCAACCCGTCAAAGGGGGAGGTATGCTCGAAGGTGACGATAAGGATGGATATTACAAGATCCGCATTGGTGAAGTCTTGAACGGTCGATATCAAATTCAGTCTGCGCTAGGAAGAGGTATGTTCTCGGGTGTAGCCCGTTGCGTCGATGTTACCACAAAGCAGCTCGTTGCCATCAAGATGATGCGCAACAACGATGCCCTCCGCAAGGGTGGCTACACCGAGATTGCCATCTTGGAGAAGCTCAACGACGCTGATCCCGAGAACCGAAAGCACATTATCAAGTTTGAGCGCCAGTTTGACTACAAGGGCCATCTGTGTATGGTGTTTGAGAACCTGAGCATGAACTTGCGAGAAGTCCTCCGCAAGTTTGGCAACAACGTGGGCATAAATCTTGGAGCCACGCGAGCATATGCCTACCAGATCTTTGTGGCTCTGGCACATATGCGAAAGTGTAGCATTATTCACGCTGATCTCAAGCCTGACAACATCTTGGTAAGCCGTCCTAACTGAGATCAATATACGAGTGCTAACTCTAGCAGGTAAATGAGAGTCGCAACGTGCTTAAGATCTGTGATTTGGGTACAGCAATTGACAAATCTGATGCGGCAACAGCACATATGGATGTTACGCCGTATCTTGTCAGTCGATTTTACCGTGCTCCGGAAATCATCCTTGGGATTCCTTACGACTACTCAGTCGACATGTGGTCCATCGGTTGCACTCTATATGAGCTGTATACGGGCAAGATTCTGTTCGCAGGCGACAGCAATAACCAGATGCTGAAGGCGATCATGGAGATCCGAGGCCGGTTGACGAGCAAACTATTCAAGCGAGGGCAGCTATCGGGGGCCCATTTCGACGACAAGGGACAATTCGTCAGCATTGAGCGTGACAAGGTGCTCAACAAGGTATGTTTTGACTCTATTCACGCCCTCTACATCGTTGTGTTTGATCGTTCCCTACCCCTTACCTTTGTCTCGAAGCGAGCGCCATCGGGCCATGCTTCGAGCAGCCGTTTATCCACGCGATGTGCTTGCTATTTTTGCCGTGCCGTGTTTGGGGGCTGCTGTTATCATGGGGTTCTGCGACCATAAGCGCTTGAGAGAGGCGGCCATCCATCCCTTGCAGCCGGAAGCGCCTAGCCCTTATGGGGAAGCGTTGCAATGAGCCAACATGGACCATCGGTTCAAGACATTCGAGATGTTGGATCTAGAACCCCGCAAGGGATGAGGTGGCTGAGGCAACGGGAGGTTGCTTTTCTGGCCGCATGCGCAGCCAGCATATGTCTCGGCATATCGAGCTCCTCGCAGTGTCAGCCATGATGACCGACATCCCTTGCGTGCGGTTCCAACGGCTGCTAAGCTTGAGCCCAGGCGCTCAGCCCTGTGGGCTCGCATGATTCTGCGCATTCTCGTTCCTCTATTTAGACACTCTTACTAATTCTCACGCTTACAGACTGCCGTCCGCACCATGGCCATGGTGAAGCCGACGCGCGATCTGCGGACGAGGCTCACGGCTGCTTCGAGCGGGATGAACGATGCCGAGACGAGGGAATTGAACCACTTCATCGATCTGTTGGAGCACTGTCTCACGCTCAATCCCGACAAGAGGATCAAGCCGGCTGATGCTCTGCGCCATCCCTTCTTTACGTCAAAGGCGGGGCATGTACGGCGGTGAGCGTGTAGGTTACTGTCTAGAGAAGGATTGTAAAACAGCCGTGTCAAGGGATGAGAGTGGAGTTGGTTAGAGACTAGAACAAAGGGAGGTTTCGGCTTGTTGTCTGTAGATCTAAACGTGTCCCGTTTATGACATGCCTCATCGTGTCTCACTTGTGTCTTGTCTTATGATGGTCGAGGAGGTTCTAGACTTGGAAGCAAGCTAGAAGGTGGTATTATGGGCATCTCGAGATCAGGGCACAATGGACGCTTATTTCACAATTCACAGTTGCACGTTGTTCTGTATTATGGATAACTTCACTTGTGGGTGGTTGATACAGAATAGGAATGCGTATGCGGCAGCTCCGAGTGTACCAAACGCCCAACTTCTACGAACGTGACGGCGCATGGGACGGGCGATATCTGGCGTTGGATGCCTGGCATTGCGTGGGTCAAGGCAGACGAGCATGAGTTTACGCCCCTCAGCCTTGAGAATTGTGATTTTGTTGTCTATGTAGGCTCCTGGTAAGTATCCAGGCGCGAGGATCGGTGATGCAGTTCGTTGGTGTTGGTGACTGTGCAGCCTGGGCTCCCGCCCTGGTAACGTGGCGATGATAACTCCATCAGTAGGCTACCGGGTGAAGAATGGTGCTAGTCATGACTCCTTTGACCGTGGTCACAATGTGTTAACTTGTGACGTTGCACGGCTAGATCCTGTCGCTCGGCACAGCCGTGCCATCTCGTCATGTTTGACGTTGTGCCATACGAGGTCTTGACAGGTGTTGCGGTTGTCTCGGTGAGCTGTATCACGGCTTGGCTGTAGGTCATTGAAAGCAGAGTTACTGTGCCTCTGTAAGAAGAGGCTTTGGTCTCTGTTGTGGTGATAGATGTGATTGTCATTAGTGTGAAACTAACTGCCACGTCTGGTTGATCGAGACACAGTCACAGTACGGCAAGGAGGACATCCTCATCAGCCGTGCACAATCATGGCAAGGATATCCTCGTCATTTTACATTGGCTTTGTCTTTGGGACAGCTGTACAGTGATTGACATTCACACAAAGCCAACAAGCCAGCGTGTTACTTGCCATTACTCAGTGTTTCATGACGCAGAAGAAAGTACGAAGTCCATCCGCGTTGACGATCGATTAATCCTGTTAATCCTTCTTTCAATGGGCCGAAAACTCGCTCACGATATGCTCATATCATCGTCGTTGCGCCATGTCACTTGGCAGCGATCTTCAGGTCCTGCTTCTCACCGTTTGTGATCCACACTCGTAATGCGCTGGCTTCTTCTGTCGTACAGTAATGATATGCAGCTTGTGCGCTCAAGATCGTCACGCCCGTCTCTCAGCCGTATTGTAACTAATGAGATGAGCAACAGAGGTAATAGCTCATACTCACCTGTAACAATCCTGCAACTTGGATGGAAATTACACCTCGATTAATTTCACCAGGCTACCAGGGCGGACGATCAGCGACCGTCAAAAGACCAGGGTATTCCCTTGTTTGCCCCGGACCCCCTTGTCTAGGCTCCGACACCCCTGGTCACAGCTCGTGGCTCGAGAACGATGGGGAAAACTTAGCCTCACTTGTTGTTGGGCTGTGAGGACGGGATCCTCATTTGGGCGCAGCAGCAACAGAAGCATGCGCTCTTCTAGCAGGGGGCGGGACGAAGAGGCCAGAGGGAGATACGTGCGACGCGATGAGAATGATGACGGGACGTGGCGAAAATCGGTGATCGAAGCGATAGGGATGATGAAAGGGAGGGTTTGTGTCGTCAGGATCGGCGTCCTTGTTTCGCCCAACATTGGTCATTGCCGACTGTGCTCCAGAAGGAAACTCAAGGGACTGTCTCGTGTCTTTGGTGCTCGTGCAGTTACAGTCGATTTCCCAGGGACCAGGATCAGACCCGTCAGTTCCATGTGCGCCCTCCCTCGCCTTGGTGGTTTCGTCTTGTCTCGGACCGTCTATCGCTATCAGTGCCCTGGGATCTCCATGTTTGACATTGAGTTTGCAGAGTGTCTCATGCTGCTCGTCATGGTCCACTGGTGGAATAACTGCACGTGTCTTGGATCTCCCTTTGGATGTACGTAGTAGGTAATGATGTCAATGTGAAGATCGTGATGCCTCTCGCGTAAAGACGTTGAGGTGTTTCACTTATCTTTGCACCCTCACTGCTTAGCCCGCGCTTGTAGAATCTCCCAGGTGGAAATCAGAAGAGACACTGGCTCGCGTCATAGTTCCCGTGGCCATCGATAATCCAGACAATCTCAACGGTTCGACAAGCAAGTTATGCATATTCCATCATCGTCAACCATAGGATACAGGGTAACTTAGCCGCTGCCCTGATGCTCCGCTACCCCCGGCCCCGCTCCGTAATGGCAGCATCTCCGGCGGGTGACCGATCAGGAGACGGCCGAATCTCTGCCGTCCTCGTGCCCGAGTAAACCCTTCCTCACGTGCAGACACATGACACTCCCGCCATGCTTGGACAGGCCTCCCTGGGGCTGAGACCTGGCAAGGAAGAGTCAAGGTGACGTTGGTCTGGAGGATCGTCCCACGAATCTCGTGCTGCCCTTCTCCCCTAAAGGTCTCGGTATTCATCCAACCAACCATTTATCGACCTTCATCAAGTTCTTTGGTTGAAGAAGCTCGTTGATGCAAATCATCACCAGCTACGCAATGGTCCCAGGCATTAACAGGATGCCTCTGCAGTAGGCGCCGCGGATGTCATCCCGCAAGCCCTACACCCAATCGAAGCCGTCCAGCCACTGGGCTTGGCTCTTGTTAGTCACCCACTCAACCTCGCCTTTTGCGCCGTTGAGGGGTCTCGACTTTGCTGCTGGCTCATTTAGACTTCGGCCACGGCGAGAGCGTTTCGTAGGGGACCTGGCGCCCACCGTCCATGCAACGCCCCAGAACAAGCGAGGAAATGCCATGGCTGATCGCCCGCACGCCAAATGAGATTGATAGCGGCCGAGAGAGATCTGCGTGATCCAAACGTTTGAGACGGCAGCGGGGTTCATGATGCCGTCGTGGTCCCATCATCCTGTCATGGTGTATTGTATCCTTGTGCAGCGTCGTTGCATTCATCCCCCCTCGCGTCGAACCGCTACGTAATTGACACTTTACAGTCATACACTGTCTGGCGGTGAATCTGTGAGTACGTACTAGAACGATCGGCCCATATCGAAACGTGCGTCGTCTTAGCTCCCTCAGCCAGTTTGACGTTTAAGACGGTGGGCGAATCGAAAGCTTATCGAGACCCAAGAGGCGCAAGGGGGCGGCAGCCGCTCACAGTCTTTGATCGATTTGCATGAAGCGAGTGAGACAGGCAAGACGGTGAGCCAGTTTCCGCTAGGCTGGCGAACCTGGAATCCTGCAAACGCTCACTCGGACTGCGGGCAAGTCCAAGCTCGAGTGCGGCGGATTGTTTATCTTCCCTCTGCAATGGCTTGATCGGGCCTGGGTCGCCTGACAGCCTGGGGCAAAGCAGGCGATTCTTTGTATCAGAAACTGTCATGCTAACTGTGCACAGCTTGCTATTGGAGCTGTGATAGTAGTAACCGCAGCCATGGGCCCGGGGATGTGGTCCTGGCAGGGACGGACATGGTGGTTGTGCAGCCAAGATGCTCGTCTTCATCGCCGTGCCTCTGCGATTGAGTTACGTTGAGGCTTTGGTCTTGTGCCGTGCACGATGCTGCACGAGTGCCGGCTGACGTCTTTGCTGTTCACTTTGCAAAGCATTGACGCACGACCATGACTCGGAGCTATCGTGGTTGCGCAGCTGTATTGAGTATCAAAACCGGTAACGAGCAAGATAGTCCCGATTGGACCGATTCACAGACCAGCTCGACCCTTTCCCTAGAGCTTGCATGTTCATCTCTTCCTGGAACAGCTCAAGGACTATCCCGACTTGAGCTGTCCTTTGATGTGCATGGCAGCCAATAGTAGCCTGTCGATACGCCTAGTTCAGGCTGATGATGGATCGCCCGAGCACCAACATATCCAACAGATGATGTCGAATCAGGAGTCGTTCCAGGTCCTTTCTGCGGAGGAGCAAAGGTGAAAGAGACGGTCACCGCCCAGTCAAGTGCACAACGAGCAGGTTTCGGTCAGAGAGCTCTTGCTGATCAGCTCATGCATGAACTGGATGAATATCCCTCCGTGTTTGGCGGAGGACCTTGCGGAAGACGGGAGTAGGGCTGATCGTCCATCATGATCAAAGACTTGAATCTCTGGAAACTAATCGACCCTCCTGACAGCCCTGAAGCAATGTCTGGAGTGAGCGCCGTGCCTCAGCTAAAGTGTATGGGTGATCGACGCCCCAGACTCAAGCAGGGAGATTTGGGACGGCACTTTGGCATCAGAGGAATCAGTGCTCGCTCCTCTACGGAGTACTTCGACGCCCTAGACAGGCGGCAGCGAGGATGGGTCGATTTTCAGGGGGCCCTGTGAACGACCATTAGTTAGTGGACCGGGGGACTCTCATGGAAACCCAAGACATGCGTCGTAGGGGTCAAGCAGCGATGTTTGCCTGTTGTCATGCTTCTCTCAGTGTCTTAACGCTCGTCCAGTGGATCTTCTGGGCTTCTAGCCGATATCGTTGCTGTTAATCGTTGGTCTGTGATGCTGGAAAGAATGGGCGGAGAAACAGCTGGGAGAAGGGAGATTGAGTGGGCTGTTGCCGCTAAGCCTAAAATGACATAGCCCCCACTTGTGATCGGACAAGGCTTCCATGCACGGGGCATCTTTGAACATCACCATCTTCACAACAAGAACGAGCCAAGCCAGACCGCCTTTGTGCAGCGCAAACATGCCAGGCTCCATCGCAGCCCAGCGACACTCATTCCTCGCATCAAGACCCGTTCCTCAGCGTCTGACATCTGCCAATGATGAGACAGTGTCTCATCCCTCCGATTTCCAAGGGACCTCAGGCCACCACTCTGCGGGACAGTTCATTCAGCGGCTTGGGCGGGCCATCCATGGGACCGACAGGATCTGGCCTAGAAACCGGCCGTACCTTTTGCATGAAATAGGGTAGCAGCGTGCGCGCAAGGTAAGGAGCAGGGGTGACAACAAGAGCTTCACCAGGTGCCAGACTCGAGCCTGCATCCGTATGTACATGTGTTCTCAGCGTTAATCAAGTTGACAACCAACCATACGTGACTTTGGCAGACAACAACACAAGGGAGAGACAAAAGCAGAGACATGCACTTGTTCGTGACGGCAAAATATCGACCCTCAGGGATCATGGCATTTCGACAACTGATATGCCTCATCGGGAGTCAGCCACCAAGTCAGTCATCATGAAGAAATGTGTGTGCAAGTACGGAGTACGGAGTACGAGATGGCAAAGAAGGATCTGAACCTCATGAACCAACACAACCCAGCATCAGGATCAATGTCATGCCCACGCCGTCAACGGGCGACAAGATTCGCAGTGTGACAACGGCAACGGGCACATTCCCTAGACCAACTTCAATCTCTCATTGGACGCCTCCTCTGCAACCCCGTTTCTCAATGACAGCCTCATTGTTTCTCGCCCGGCCGGTCGTGGCCTCGTAGCCTGTCAAAGGGGCTCGCACTGTCACGCTCTCACGCAGCTTTCACACAAGAGGGCACAGACGCACACGATGCATCTCACCGCGAGGGAAAGTGCCCTGTGAGTGAGGTTCTGGGACCGCTGGGTCACACTGAATCCTGTCGTGGCAGGGTTGTGCGCAGGTTAGACCCCGGAGCCAACCCCAGCCAGAACAACACCAATTCTGCACCCGCGTGTTTCGAGTAATTCCTAGCCCAGGGTCTGGGTCGCTTGTGCAGGACATGTCCCGGTCAGACAGACTGCCCTTACAACTGCCGCCGTCCGATATTACAAGTATTGACACCACGTTTGAGGCCTTCCTGAAAATAGGCCCGTTGGAAGGATACGTGCCAGATGGATACTAATTGTATGGCTGGCCTCGCCCGAGTGTCAGACAAGCACAGCATATCGAACATATCGATGTTCCGATGGGCGTTTGTTTGATCCATGAAACTGGCTTCTAGCCTCATGTCACGGCCTACGACCTTGACACAATCGCTTCACTTGTTAACTTACGGAGTACTCCGTAGTGAAACATACAATTACTTCACTGATCAGCATAACCAGCACAACCAGCGAATCTTCACTGTTAGACTGTCAGCCTTGACAACTTGTATCATTTCGGGGTTGAACCAATCAAAGCTTAACTTGGCCAATCGCTTCTTGAGCCAATTCTACCTTGTCGACATTAAACTGGGTTTGCAAGTACAAACCCAACCACTGAGATGCTTTATCGAGGATGTCAATCTCATCACCTGGCATCTTGAGCGAGGCCAGAGTGAGACAGAGCAAGCACATCTGGCATTCGGACTTGTTCAGTTCAGAGCCTATCCTATCCGTCCAGGCGCTCTAGCCTGAGAGCTGCGTCCTGCCGACCCATCCTCATCTCGCTGATCCCTACAAACGCAGTGGACAGCCCTTTGCCGTAGTGATCGGCGCCTTCCAGCATCTGCAGCAGTGGTGCCAGTCCACTTACAACCCCCGCTTTGCTGAGTCTGAATAACGACTCAAAGAGGCCAGTAGAAGGCTGGTTGGGCGCTCTAGTGAAGAAGCGCCTCTCAAAGATCCTGAGGCACGTATGCTGCACGCAGAGAGATGCACGAGGTCTCAACCTCCATGACTTCATGCATTCCATTCCGCAAACACGTCGCCAAGCGCCACAGACGCCCGCCCATGCTTGTCACAACCCAATCGTCTCTGCAATGCCGGTTTCTCTCTGGCTTGTCGAGAATTCCTTCTATCAAGGTTTGCTGCTCCGTTCCAGCTGCTTCACTGAGGCAGTGGTCGGGTAAAGCATGTGTACGAAAAATACGGCCGGACTTGCCTCCGCTCAAACTCTGTGTGTGGCCATCAAACACAGGCGACGTGTCTCGTCTCACGCCGGGCTCCGAGGCACGCCGCGCCGGCCGGGGCGGAGAGTTCAAACACGGAGGCAAAGTCAGAAGAAGTAGGCGGGCTTATTGCAGGCAAGGAGCCAAACTGTGATCCGTCACGGGGCTGTCGATTATGACGACTCGCCCGACGGTGGAGAGAAGGGGAGTCAGGCAGGGGCCGTGAGCAGCAAGTCAAGTCAAAGGACACGCAACACAAGACGGCACGGCACAACTTCAGTCTCCCCAGGGAAGAAGGGGTGTCAGCAGAATCACACAGCGCACACAGAGCTCCAGAGTGTGCACAAAAGGCATGCACACACGCCCGACCTCTCCACTCAGAGCGCCAGTGATCTGCCACCATCGCCGCCGCCCAGGACCTCTGACTGGACGAGGATGGGTGGCCTGGTAGTGGGCCGATGCGATGGCGTTAGTGCTGAGAGCCCGAGAGGGGGGGCAGCCAGAAGGGAAGCCTTCTGGCCTTGGAGGCAGTGACACAGCGAACCACTTTATTTCGTTGTGTCAGAGCTAAAGGATCCTTGTCTCTTCGTATATTGCTCAGCGTCACCAAGGCGCGATCCCTGTCGAGCTAGTGGACGCCCTAAACCAGGCGAACCTTTACCTGGCGCCCCCCTCTGCTCCACGCCTCAACCGGCCAAGAATAGACGGAGCATTAACGCACAACGAGGCCAAGACTGGGCCCCATGTCACTAATCTCTCTAACCGGAGGGTCTATGGCGGTGGATCCCCTAGGTGTGGGTGCTCCACGCAATCCAAGCCTGAGGCGTGCTGCGGTACATCCTCTTGTCTCGCTCGTCCGCCTTGCCTGCTTGAGCGAAGAGGGACGTTAGTTATCTACTGGCCTCTGCCCATCTCGACGTCTGATGGATCTGGTTTGATGGATCTCTATCACCACTTTCACGACACTCCTTCCGACTCCCTCTTCCATACCGGCCCTGCTCTTTTGCAGACGTGACCCTTCAGGTCCTTCTGTCGCCTAGGTCCCATTAACCTTTTACATCGCCTCTTCGATAACCTACGACCCATTGGAAAGGCGACAGGCCAAAGACATCTCTTGTCTCCTTAGCTATCTCGACCCGTTGATTCGGCCATCGGGAACTCTCACGATAACCTCACCTCACCACGCATCAACATCAACCCGCTGGAGATTGAATCAACCCATTGGACTTTTGGATTAGGATCCTTTTTGGCCGTTGGAAAATACTCTTGGTGTTTTTCTCTTTTTCCTTTCCTTTTCTTATCTCTCCCATTGGAATCTTCTCTGGACCAGGACCACCCAAGACCCATTCAAGGACTTTTGAGATATCAACCTATAACATGCAGCAACATGCCCTGTTCGGTTACCCAACACCTCCGGTGTCTCCAGGCTTCGATAACCCCAAGTGTGCCATCCAGCAGCCCTATGCACCGCGACACTACCTGCCCACACGATGCATGCCGCTTGCCCCGGAGGACAGGCTAGGCCATGTACTTGAGGGCACTCTCCAGCTGACTGACATCCTGGGCACTGGCGCGTATGGCGTCGTTTACCTGGCTGTCGATCTCAAGACGGGAGGTAAATACGCCGTCAAGTGTCTTAGCAAGTTCAACCCCGATGGAACTCCCTTGGAAGCCCGTCAGTTTGCCTACCAACAACGCGAAATCCGACTTCACTGGAAGGCATCGGAACACTCCAATGTGGTCCAGATGCTCAAGATTGTGAATGATCCTGACTGCATCTATGTTATTCTCGAGTATTGCCCTGAGGGTGATCTCTTCCTGAACATCACTGAACGCGGTCAATACGTTGGTAAGGATGAGCTCTCCAGGAACATCTTTCTTCAAATCTTGGATGCCGTTGAACACTGCCACAATCTGGGAATCTACCATCGGGACCTCAAGCCGGAGAACATCTTGGTGACAGACCATGGAGACACCGTCAAGCTGGCCGACTTTGGTCTTGCGACCTCTGATGACCGATCCGAGGATTACGGATGTGGTTCCACCTTTTATATGAGTCCAGGTACATACTATTCCCTTCCCTCAAGTCCATTGATTTCCTCGATGCGTCTTTATAAACTATTGTTACACCCCACCGACAGACAACTAACTTTCTCTCTTTTCTCGCTCTTCAGAATGCCTGGACCAATCTGCAAGGAAGCCTTTCTACATGTGCGCCCCCAATGATGTCTGGAGCCTTGGGGTTATTCTCGTTAACCTTACCTGCGGACGCAACCCATGGAAACAAGCTTCCTTCCAGGACTCCACTTACCGTGCCTATGCTGAATCGAAGAACTTCCTGAAGACCATCCTTCCCCTGTCGGACGAACTGAACGACATTCTTGGACGGATCTTCGACCCCAGCCCCGAGCAGCGGATAACTCTCCCCGAGCTCCGAACCAGGATCATGGCCTGCTCGAGGTTTACTGCTCCACCGATGTCGACCATGTCACCACTGACAGTGTCGACCTCAGCAAACCACATTACCGAATACGTTTCTGACGAGGACGCTATCATCGACGACTACGATGATTACGACTTGCCTTTGTCGCCCGGCTCCTCTTCTGATGATGAGGGCTCACTTACGTCGAGCGGCTCCACCATCGACGACCTGGACGAAGACTTTGACCAGGAACGCCAGATGCCCCAGACTCCCCCGGAGTTCGTTCCTCACACTTTTGACCCTGAGGAGGCCAAGGAGCATCAATTCATCTACCACAGCCAGGAGTTCGTGCCCCAGAAGTACTCAGGGCCCGTACCCGGACAGGTCCCAGTGGCCATGCCCACGCAACCCATGCTTTGCCAGCCGGTTCCGGTCCCAGTCCAGGCTCAGGCTCCTTGCCCACCCAAATCATACTTCCCTATCTGGGATATGGTAAAATACGTTCAACAGGTGCCCATTTTACAGCACCATGTACCCTTCCATCAACAGGTCCCCTTCGTGCCTACGTTTCAAGGCTGCTATTAGAGCTCGACCACGGACATGGTGTCCTGGTCAGGTTCCAGGCTGCCACCCCCAACATACCTTGATGAGATACCCCCGAGGCCCATACTACGAGCTAAGGACCCCATATGATTCTTCTGTTACTCCCTTGGACATTACTCGGCATATTTAATATCGACCCTTGGCAACATTTATCCAAACCCAGGGGATTAACACATACCGGATGCACCATATTAAAAGTCGTACAAGGATGACGACAACCAAAAACCGCTTTACGATTCACGAAATGAAAGCCTAGGACTGTTTCTTTTCGGCCTTGTACCTTTTTTGGATACCAAATTCTTGTTCGGTTCACATTTTCTTTGTCACGTTTCTTATTTTTTCCACAGAACATAGCAGAAAAAGCGAGGAGTTTTTACTTTCCATTCCAGGGATTCTTATGAGATGAGAGGAAGAAGGCAGTTCTTGTAGAAGCATCAAGTTTGGCGCAGCGAAACTTCTTCCTGGAGGGCCTCTTTGTCTTTAGCAAGTTTCGGGAGACGGAGTTGTTATTTCTTGTCTTGATTACCCCATCTGGCCTTTGTTCTCTACCAGCGATATTCGTTTTTGCCTTTAGGACGGTTTCTGGATACAATTTCGCCCTGGGACAGCCTCGCTTGAGACGCAAAACGCCATGTTTTAATCCTCTACCACTTTATTCATGTGGAAGGCGTACTCTTTCGATAGACGGAAGAATGGCCAAAACATTCACTTGGTTCGGATCAAAGAGACCTCTTTTATTTTATGTTACTTTTATGACGGCTGGGATGGAGTTCTTTTCTTCCGAATGGAAGGGGAAAAAGGAAACGGAAACTCGAGACGGAGTTTTTGTGTGAAGATTTAGAGCGAAGATGATATGGCTCGATAGCCACTTTGCGCAGAGATTGCGCATCATACGTTAGTGAGGGAAAGACGGCACCTCGAAAACGAGATGCATGTGCCGATCAAACAAATGAATGAGAAAAAGACGACTTGAGATAGCTCACTCATAACATCACTATGCTACCAAGAATGCTTCGTGTGATAAGTTATTGATGAGAAGTTGAATGACTTGGCTCCTACGGGAAGTGGTAGTCAACCATGATGCTCTGGAGTGTTGGTCTTGACGGGAAGCTATCTAGTGGTGCATGACTCCTGAACTCATTAGTGAGTGTTCTACTCAAGAACCCGCTGACGCCATTTACCCAGACGAGGAAAAGAAAAGAAAAAGAAGAAAAAACGAGGCGAGAAGGTGGCGGCCAATGAGACAGGGGGGGATGAAGAAACAGGGCGAACGGCAGAAGCATGAGCATGGGTGTGTGTGTGTGTGTGTGTGTGGTGCTTTAGTTAAGTTATTCTCTTCTCAGCCTGGTCTGGAATGAGACGAGATGGTGGAGTGGAGTGGAGTGAAGCAAAGCAGAAAGGTGAGGCGAGAGCAATGTGATTGATTGTGTGAAGTGTGACAGCCGCTCTGTTTGTTATCACAAAGTAGTTACAGTTAACCTGATGGAAACAAGGTATTGCGAGAGAAGCTGAAGGCGATGATGGGTCACCGGACGGACAGACTGGGGGGGACGAGAAGAATACAACCCACACCCGCGAGTTGGAGCTGTTTTGACATGGCGAGCGTTTCGTCCATCCAGACTAACGTTGATGTGCGTAGCCTTTGTTTCGAAGGGGATAGATAGTAAGTTAACTAATCAGTTATTGCATTTTTTCCCCAGTGGAAGCGAAAACCTAAAGCCACGAGGTTTAACAAACTCTGAGGCTAATCTCGCGAGCCTCGTTCCCGAACAGAGTTGCGCTTCCATTCCCGAGGCCATTGGTGTTTCAGCGGGCGCAGAGAAGGAAGTGCCTGTCCATCACAGTTCGGACGGAGGTGGGTGTGCGGCACAGACAGCGAGCACTGTAAATTATGCCTCGTTGTTGGCTGTGTACTTGTTGGCTCGAGTACAGTTTATCCCAAGATAATAATATGTGAGACCAACAAAAATATGTCCGAGCTGTCACCGGTCGTTCACATGCTCTTTCTCTCTCTCGCCCCGGATGGCGCCGCGAATCATGATGCCACGGGCTTAACTATCAAAGAACTTGTTGCTTTGCATCGAGATTCTGACACTTCCCCCCCTCCTCCCCTCCCGGTCTTGCTGCGAGATAACGTCAGGACTCGTGATGTTCTAGACTCTGGGTGCACGGATGGAGCAGCTTGGTAACTAACTTAATACTGTAAGCTACGCTAGGAGAGTATCGCCATGTTTTCTAGCCGTCGATAGTAGTTATGTAACTAGCTCTGCGGACCGAATCTGAACTGAGACCTGGGCCTGGGTATCTTGCCGAGAGTCGAGTGGTTCGCGCGAGTCAAGCATGCGGGGATGGTGGGAGTGACGCTGGCTTTGGCCTATTGAATCATGGTTGGATTACTACCTAGGCTGAGCTGCCTTTGGCTAGTCGTAGGGGAGAAGGAAGCTATCTTTGAATGAGACAAAGCCATCTTGAACGTGATCAACAGCCAGTGTCCATCTCTATGCTAGTTAGATGAGGCTGGACTGAACCTACAATAGTTTGTTTCCAAGATACCGGGACACTGCTCTCCAAGTGTTGACAAAGTCTGTCGTGGGCCTCCAAGTTTGTTTGGGTGAAGCAATCATGTCGTAACCTTACGAAACTACTGAAATAAAGACGTTTAGCAGCAGATGGGACGAGTCAGCAAGTCTTGGCAGGTATTGAGGTTTATGGTCCGTCTAGTAACTGGCTGTTGCTACGCCAAGTTCGATACGAAGCATTTCTACCGAGAGAGATGTATCGATATCGATGTCCTTGAAGTATCATGGTCTGCAGTGTCGCTCCTGAAGAGGGCAAGAATGTCTAATCTGAATCTCATCTTGACCCACCACTCTAGTCTATAAATCTATTTGAACATGTCTGGTTCTATTCCTCGAGGTCACAAGTCTCTACACATCTAGCACTCTATCTGCCTCCGACTTTCTAAACGCATCTTGTAGAGGAATATCCGACAAGGACACCATCTTTGTCTTCTTGACGAACTTCCATATGAGGAATGCCGCAGTCACAAGGGGAATATCTCTGAGCTTCTGTTAGTATCAAGCCCACCAATTTGCTATCACCAATCATCAAGAATGCTTACAGGTATGACGATACAAACCCAACGGGGTCCCAGTTGCCCTTGGTAAACACAGAGAAGCCGGCGGTGAAGAGGATGGTCTGGCACATGAACAATCCTGCGCATGAGGAATACACTGCGTTTCCTCGTCAGTAAGCCAAAAACCAAGGGGTCACTCTTCGGTTCAACTTACGAGTCCAAGAGTTATGCCACGGAAGGCTGGTAATCGGGATTCCCTGCTTCTTCATGGCCAGCCGCAGTCGGATGTGGTTCAGCAGAATGGCCGACCAAGAGACGAGAACTCCAGCTGCCGTCAGGTCGACCAGCCACCAGAAGACAGTCATAGCCCCGCTGGACAGGCTCATGAAGCTCAGAAACATGAAGCAGGTAAAGAAAAGCACACAGACGTAGGGTGTTCCCCAGGAAGTCGTTCGGAGGAAGATCTGGGGAGCCTGACGTTTCAGCGCCAAGCCGTACAGAACACGCGTACCCGAAAGCAGGCTCTGATTAGACGCCGACCATGCAGATGTGATGACAACGGCATTGACGACGGATGGAATCGCGGGTATGCCAGCGGCTGATGCGGCGATAACAAAGGGGCTCTGAGCCGCTGATCCAGACGAGTCGTTCAGCCTTTCATCATTGCTCTTGACCAACATGCCGACTACAAGGATGGACAGCACATAAAAGATGATGATGCGGATGAATACGTTCCTGCAGGCCTTGGGGATCGCCTTTTGCGGGTTTCGCGTCTCAGCGGCCGCCATGGCGATGGACTCGACGCCAGCAAACGAGAAGACTGCACTCGTCATGACGGACCAGTACCCAAGGAACTTGCCCCAGTTTCCTGTAGCAATGTGCTCGACAAAAGGTCCGGGATCCTTCCAGTACCGAAAGCCAATGCGTGGCGTGCCGGGAATGCCACCCAGGTTGATGACCAGGCCCAGGATGATGAGGAAGACGACGAGGAGGATCTTGAGGAGGGCGAACCAGAACTCGACCTCGCCAAAGACGCGGATAAAGGCGAAGCCGACGACTGCGGTCAGGACGATGAATATGACAATGAAGAGCGCCGGGTTGATGTCGGTCCAGAACTCGAACAAGACGCAGATGGCGGTGATCTCGGAGGGTATGGAGAGCACGTTTCCGTAGACGAGGTTCCATCCGATGGCGAAGCCCCAGGCTGGATCAACGAGGAACTCGGCATGCCTCACAAAGGCTCCTGTGACGGGCAGCAGAGCGGCTACCTCGCCGAGAGCGAACTGCACCGCGCACACGACGAAGCCGACGGTGATGTAGCCGAGCAGAGCGCCCAATGGGCCGCCCGTCTGTACGGACTGGCCAAGGCCGAGGAAGAGGCCTGTCCCAATGGCGCCCGCGATGCCAAGCATGGATAGATGTCGCTCAGCCAGTCCGCGCTGGAGACTGCGCTCCTCGGTAGCGGTAACGAGATCTCCATTGCTGTCGCCCGTGTGAGGTGAAGACGGGCTGTCTTTGCCGTAGACGCCCGTCGACACTGTCGTCTTGTTGCCCGGGAGTATGGCGCTCATTGTCTGGTCTCTCTGGTGTCTAGTCTCGTATAACTAGTCCTCTGTCTCTTGGACAGTTGCAGAGGCAAAATATATGGATGGGTTTCTCGAGTGTAAAGTCCTGCGGCCTCGTATTCTGGTCCGCGATCGCCATTGCTCCCAAGAATGATGCCATTCAACTGCCGGGGGGGACTATCGGACCGGCCGCCAGTAAATAAATCGATAATGGCCCTGAATAGCGGACATGATTGCTGCTTTGATCATGGCGCGGTTGAGATGGACTATCAAAACTCCACGCAGCCGAGGTTTGGAAAGTCTAAAACTTCCTTAGTGCCGGCTACCCTGTAGCAACAAGACTCGCCACCAATTGCACTGTATTTCAGCTACAGCAAAACAGGGCTATAACGATCACGTGGTATAGCGATATCCAGACTATAGCGATATTTAACCTCTAAGTTACTGATTTTCCACTATAATAACGATAAGCCTTAATATCAACAATATTATCTAAAAAGGGAGAAAATCATTATAAAAAATCAGAGAGAAAAAAAAATCTTTCTTATTTCTTTAAAATAAGCTTATAAAAATGCATTTTCATAAAAAAATATTTAGAGGTATGAGTTAGGTTAATAAGGAAGAAATTCTAGAGTTATATGAAAAGTTATATATTTACTCCCATACCTATTAGCTATAGGGATATCTAGGCTATACCGATAGGGTAGCCTATATACACGATATCGTTATAACCCTGTTTTACTGTAGTTAATACGCTATTACTAGCTGTAATCTACGGGAGATTATTAAGAACGATATCTCTTCTCAAAACAGATGTGTTGAAAGATTAAGATAGAAACATCCTCGAGGAGTTAAGCTGATTCGCTCGCTACTAACAATACGCGGGTAGCCCCCCTGGCACAACGAGATCAAAAGATGTTTATGACACACAGCCTGACAGTCCAGGCATATCGATATCACTGATCTTATCCAGATAGAATCTGAGGCCACTGGGGTATATAAATAGGGCTGACGGAGTTGGACTAGGTAAGGGGACGCGTAGATATGGTATTGTGGGATTATCCGGGGTGTTGTGAGGTTATTCGAACGTCAAGACGGGCCTGATCTCAACTCAATGCTATGTCTTGTACGTCTATCTCAACGGCTGGGTTTCTGCGGTCAAGAACACGTCAAGTATCCGTATCATATGTACAAGGCATACGCTTTACGGCCGGAATAGCTTACTCGCGGTCTTGCTGCCTCCTCTTCAAAAGCTACATCTAAGAAACATACTAGCAACGACCTCCGGCCTACAACCTAGAAATCGCATCTTCAATTTTGACGCATGTTTCAAACACTACATATCAAACTTATAAGACGAGTGTATCGAGTGACCCATGATTATGCCTTCGTTCATGCTGAAGTTCCACATCTGGACTTCACTCTGGTGTGTAACAGGCCTGCGTTTTCACGGATTCGTGAAGAACGGTAGTTGAATTTATTCAGAAATCCCATATCTATACCCATGCACCTCTAACGCATTTCCTATTTTGTGAAACTGAAAAGTGAGGACGCTTTGATAGACCACTGTACTCCCTCCTCCGAATGGTGCCTCCCTTGCCAGGCCGCATGTGTTGCCGATTGACACGCAAGCAGATGATGTATAAAGCTTGAACACAAGTTCTCATAAGACTTCATGCTCTAATCAGGATATTACTCAGCGCGCAGCGCATCATCTCTCTCGAATCGGCCCTGCCGATGTCTGCTACACGACGACGACTCCTTGTCGCTAACGTGCTTTCGCTTTGCCAAGTTGTAACTCGGTACACTTCATTTAGCTGTCGCTCATGTACTTCAACTAGTAATTGCGCAGTTCTTCCCGCGTCTCACATTCGGCGAATACATGTGAATGCTTCCCCCAGGCAATCAAAACTTGGACAGCAAGTGAACAATGGCAGAGATAGCCATGACGGCCAAGATGGTGGTGCAGACATAGCGCAGCGCAACATTGTACATCTGGTTGCGGTTTCTGCGGCGCGATCGCGTCACAAAGTCCGAGTTGTCGTTGACGTTGGGGAACGAGCATCCCTTGGGCACAGGGTCGCCGAGGAACTTGCACAGGGGCTCCCAGCCGTCAGTGACGCGGTACTCGAGGAGGTTGTCCTTGGGGACGATGCTGCGGATCTCCTCGTAGTGGCGTTTGAAGACGTCTTTGCCCCGGTTAGGAAAATCGCCCTCGAAGAAGGTGTCGAAGAACTTCTTCAGCATCGGGTAGTACATGGAGGCGGCCCAGTCAAAGTGGGAGAGCCAGCGCAGCTCGTGGTCGGTAACGCGCCAGTAGACGGTCTTCATGGTTGAAGCGTGCCACGAGTCGACGTCGCGGTTGGTGAGGACGACCTTGGCCTCGGGGTAGGCTTCGATGAGTTCTTTGGCAAAGGCAATGGCAGGCCAGTCGCAGACGGCCTGGGCGCCGCCGAGGAGCTGGTCCCAGTCTTTGCGGGTAAAGGGCTCGCCCTGTTTATCGTACTTGGCGCAGAGGGCATCCATCCACATGAGAGCATCGGGAGGGTTCTCGATGGAGCAGTTCATCATGTGGTAGGTGTCGACGTAGCCGAGCTGCTTCATGGCGGCGCGCATGGCTGATATCAAAGCATATTAGACTCGAGAGGGGTCATGTTGAAGTAAATAAAAACATACAAGCAGTGCCTGTCCGTCCGACACCTAGAATGAGCACCTTCATTGGTACGGAACGGGTGCAGTTTCGACGGTTGATACAGGTGTCGTTGGTGAAGATATCGGTAGCAGGGCGAGGCGTGAATCTGGAAGAGTAGGCCATTGTGACGATAGTAGAGAGGGACAAAAGCGTATCAGGGGGTATCAATGAGGCAGAATAGAAGGTGAATAGACAGAAAAAGAACAAGTGAATTTTCCAACAGAAGGTGAAGACAAGTTGAAGTAGTCCTAGGCAAGAGGATCCCGTTAACAAAGAGTTCCACGAGGACACCAGAGAGTGGAAGTTGATGAGCAAGATCTAGGTATATGATGAAAACACAAAAATAACATGAAACCAAGGAGACGACCCGGTCTTTTACACGTTCTCTTTAAAACCATGGTAACAGCAACAGACGAAAAAGGAGGCTCTACTTTACGTACTCCCACATCCCTCCCCCGAAAGCAGCAACGACTGACCGACTGACTGCGTGTACATTGTTGAAGCCCCCATAATTCTCGTCACTAAACCAATATTTCTCTCGCTCAGTCTCTGAGAACCGAGAAAAGCTTTCTTGTCCATGTTTGCCTGTTACTCCTCCGAGGCTTTGGCCCACGGATCGAACTGGAAGTCCAAAACACCATGGACCTTTATCCCGGTACGGAGCACAGGAGTGGGTTCGGCCCCGGGGCCGTTACAAGCACACCCTCTGAGGCTCTCCCTGCTCGACGGGTTCGCAGTGGACGTGAGACCCCTGTAGCGCTCTGGCCGGACTGTGGTTGATGAGGGTAGAGACATCTGAGGTCTGCCATTACTTCGATAGCAGGATTACGCGGCCGGGAACCGATTACTTGGGCTGACCGAGACAGTGTTTGTGACGCTACCACGTACAGCACTTAATTCTCCAAGTATGGTACGTAATACAAGCAAGTGATGAGGTGTACTGTTTCGGTTACTGTGAGAGAATACCGTCTATTGAACGTCGAACGTTGACTCTGTTCTATCAAGTCCGTCTGGTTGAATTCAAGGTCTCATCAAAGTGAAACCATAGCGTCACATAGCCAAAGAAGTCCCGGTGCGGTACGGAGTACAATGTAACATAGATCACCGTTGTGTCCATGTCCTCTCCGGCACCGATATCCATCTGAGACGGGATCGGATGTCGGAGACCCGGACCCTCGGCCCCTCAATCCACATCCCGGCCTCGCTCCAACAACGCATCCTTCAAAGCCGGTGCGGATAGTGGGACTGTTTACTCGCGTCTACTACTAGGGCGGTAGGACCCCTATTCTTGACTTGATGGTCGTTGCTTTGCTAGCCACGGCATTAAGATCCCGTTGCCGTTTCATCGACGTAACTAACGTTATGAGATGCGTTGCTCTCTACTATCCAACACGCGGCAAGCGGCTTCCTGGACAACCCCAGGGCCCAGACAGAAGCTAGGCTCAACAGCTGGCACGGTGTTATACTACAAGATTGATAAGCGGCTATGGGGTGGTGGAGGCTCATACACCATGCATTCCTGTCTTACATACAGAGTACACCATTCCTATTCTTGTCTCTGCCAAGCCAAAGCTGCACAGGGCTGATCAGATCGTCAGGAGTGCAGATTATCTGTCTCGGAGCGGATCTCCAAGGTCAATCCATCCAGCATGGATGTCTTTACCTGAATTCAAGACAAGACTGGGGACTGACATTGCTCCTGAGCTACTGAGATGCTAGGTAGCGGCTGGTACAACGTCCTGTCATCTCGTCTGAACGATGGGTCAATGTGGCCATTGGGAACGATACTAGACCTGAACCTCGACCGGTTAAGGAAAACATGCGTCTGCCGCGCGTAGAGAGCATACGTCACTTCAGCCGCGCGCATGAGACCTTACTGTTAGCTTGTGGCCTTGATCGGGTTGTGGGAGGGAGGCCTTGAAGCTCTGCACCAACTGCTAGGTCAGTGGGGGTATTCAACTCGAGGTGATGTGATGCAGCTTCAATAATCGTGGTTCGGAGCAAGAGTTCAAGAGTGACAGGCACGATTGTATCCTTGCTGCGTAGTAGATTGTGTGATTAAGATCAACTCGAGACAGTCTCAGAACAAGGGTATGGCCGACCGACCGACCGACCAGATGAGCGACGTTCCGATGCAACGACCTTGTTTCCATGCCTCATCTTGAACTGCACTGAGTATAGCGCCCGGTGACACTGGGACGACGAAGCCAGGATGGTGGAGAGACCCATGGACAGGGGTTGCGTAGTTGGGACTCTGGGCGTCAGATGCTTATTCCCACGTCCTGAAGCGCATGGATGATCCCGTTTGCTATGATACTCGTGGGTAACATGCTGTTGCGAGACCCGTGCATCCTTAATGCGTAGATGTAAGTTGGGGTTCACATCACCACTGGACTCCTAGCTGGAGTCTACCTGAGCCGTACAGAGATAATGTAGTCGAAATGAAAGAGCAGCAGCATCCCATCATGACCCTTAATGGACATCTTTCCATGGGGGACAGTTTCTTTGGTGGGGATATCCATGGATCTGTCCCTACCATGGTGTGCACACAGCATGGAACCGTCTCCCACTCCCCAATCCACGATCCCCATCCTCCCGGGACCATGAGCTCGGCCCAGGAGTCAGAGAGTATCACCCTAACCCTTGCTTACTTCTTGTTCACTCTAAATTAGGCCTTGAAGAGTGGATGCGCTGAAGGGGGTGCTGTTCTGATGCAAAACGCTGCTGCTTGCGTGGAGTGAGGCGAGGTTTTCCTAGTATGGGCCTTTCTTCATGGAGCGTTGCCAAATCATAGTATCTTTTTTCACGATTCTCAAAAATGACCTATCGTAGCTCGTATATTCTTCTTCGTGCCATCTCTGCTGTATACGTGTCTTCGTGCGTGGTTGTTGTCGTCACCTTGAGACTTCATCGATAGTTGGCGGGTCCTACCATTGGGAAGTGTCGACGACATCTTCATCCTCGCAACCTCGGCCCTCATTCTCCCTCCTCCATCATCTATCTACGATCCTCAAGTTCCTTTTGAATACCTTTGCGACATCACGAACTCACTTCCTATCATAGCTGACCTCGTATTACCCCGTCCTCTTTCCTAATAGATATCCGCCTTCGCTGCATAGCCACGTACGGCTTCACTTGAGCATTGCATAGCTAGAACACCGCTTACTTTATCATCTCTTGTATACTTCACATCCCTTATTCTGTACTGATTATTATCTTCGGGTTCCTCTCCTGTACCATCCTGTGCGCCTCTGCTGGCTCAGTGTGCCACTTATTTCCATCTTGTACTCCCTGTCCTTACTCATCCCCGGCCTGATTCTTTACCACAAATTCGCTTTCTTGTTTCTTCTACTCTTTGGGAATAGGCGGATAACGTTACTCCCTTGTCGTCCAGGCCATCATGTCTTCTGGTTCGTCAAGCAGCAATACCGGTGCCAGCCATCACCGATGGAGATCCCGGCATGACCGCCTACTCTCTGGCAACCAGCATAACCGGTTTGAAGAAGACGAAGTCGGTTTAAGGACCCAAATAGAAGAGAAAGCTGCCCGGAAAGGACCCGTATCATGGATGTCCCTCCCCCGGAAAGACCAGCTGCTCGTCCTCTTCCTCGGCCGTCTCGCCGACTTCCTCCAGGTCGCCTCGCTACAAGCCTATGTATTCTACCAGCTCAAGGACATGGACAGCTCAATGTCTGACTCTCGCATCTCAGAGCGCGCTGGTATTCTGCAGGGCTGCTTCACGGGCGCGCAGGTCTGCACTGCGATTCTTTGGGGCAAGATTGCCGATGCGAGCTGGTGTGGACGGAAGTGGGCGCTGGTGATCGGACTTGGCGGAACGGCCTTGTCGTGTGTCGGCTATGCCTTCTCTACCACCTTCTTTTGGGCGGCTTCTTGGAGAGTGTTTGGTGGTGCTGTTAACGGGACTGTTGGGATTATGTGAGTAGTGTGAGAGATTGAGTCCAGGTTGCTATGAGGCGATCTATACTAATATTATTAGTCGTACTATGATATCAGAAATCACTATTGAGAAGAAATACCAGTCTCGAGCTTTCCTACTTCTCCCCCTAAGCTTCAACGCCGCCAGTATGCTCGGCCCAGGTTCGTTATCTCTCCTCTCTACCGTTCTCGAGGTGTTAACATGATGTAGTCTTGGGAGGCATTCTTGCAGATCCTACCAAAACACTTCCTAGTTACTTTAGTAAAGGGGCCATCTTTGGATTCCAGTGGATCCACGACTACCCCTTTGCTCTGCCCAGCCTTCTTAACGCATTCTTCCTCGGCATATCGGCCATCATCACTGTCCTATTCCTAGAAGAAGTGAGTTGAACGATATCTTGCTCGAGTATACACTAATAACCCGCAGACCTCCAAGGAGAGACGGGCCCTCTACGATCCTGGTCTTCATGTGGCCTCCTACATAAAGCATCTCTTCATCGGTGGTAAATCCAACGCTGGCCACGTCCATCATTCCACTCGGGATCAGGACAAGGCCCTCGACGAAAAAAGAATTGCTTCTGAGTCTTCCAAGCGAAAAGCCGTAGCTCACCTGCCATTCCATCGTATATGGACTCGTAATGTCTGCTTCACGCTTATCAACAGCGCATTCTACGACTTTCAGCTGGGAGCATTCACCAACATCTGGTCTCTGTTCCTCTCGACACCCCGATACGGCACCAAGAGATCTACAGACGAAGACGAAAAGAACTATGCTCGCTCCTTGCCCCTGCTCTTTACCGGAGGCCTCGGCATGCCAGCCTCGACCGTCGGCGTCGCGAGCTCATTCCTCGGTCTCCTGGGTATAATCCTCCAGATCTTCCTCTACCCGACCGTGCAAGGCCGTCTCGGGACGATGCGGTCTTTCCGATGGTTCCTCATCCTCTTCCCAGTGGCTTACTTCATGGGGCCATATCTTTCCATCCTACCTTCTTCGACGGAGCCACCGGAGCCGGCGTCAGGTGTCTACATCTGGGCCGGCATAATCTTTGTGCTGCTGCTACAGGTGATGGCACGCACATTCACGCTGCCTGCTACTATTATCTTGCTTAACAACTGCAGCCCGCACCCGAGCGTGCTAGGGACGATACACGGCCTGGGACAGAGCGTCTCGGCGGGTTTCCGCACCGTCGGACCTGTTGTCGGCGGATGGTGGTATGGGTACGGCCTTGATATAGGGATGGTCGCCTGGGGTTGGTGGGGAGTTGCGGCGATATCGGTGTTGGGCTGCTTTACGGCCATGGCTATGCATGAAGGCTCGGGGCATGAGATCTTCTTGGAGGGCGATGAGGAGATGGATGTGAACTCGTAGACTGTTAGTAGTCTTAATGAAAGAAGTGACGGCCCCCCCGTAGTTAAGATACACTTTTATGAGAGTTGCGGATGCTAATACTGAGCCTAGATGTCCTCAAGGGTAACAAAGGTTCACGCAGGTGTCTAGAGATCAAGAGCAAGACATAATCCTTTCTGGGAAGAACCTAGAGAAGTATTTGTGACGCATATCAGTATGATCAACTTGTGGAGGAAAGAAAGAGGCTTCATCAATGAAGTCGTTGATCTATCTCTTTAATCGCTTCGCGGCCTACCTTCTAAGTATGAAACCATATGACTTTCCAGAACTATACCTCGCCCCAATGTCTATTCCATCGTTGATCTAGTCCAATGATGACTTGATATCCAGTGAGCGTAGGTAGTCTCCCGCCTACCAAGGGTGACTTCTCCCAAAGCCCCATCACTCGCGGTGCTCATGATTCTCTCGCTCTCGACTCTCCACCGCAGCAGCATCGATACCCAAAGACCTTTCGTCTGGTAGCTTAATAGCCCGATCCAACGCGTACGGCAGCCCACGATGGCGACCACGGATCATCATAGCACATATGACAAGCTTCCCGAACGTCGAAATCTGGCTGCTGAAGGACGTACTGACTGTTGGATAGCCCAAACTCAACCCGACATTGGCACTGCAACGCAATTAGTGGTAATCTTCGGTAGTTAATCCGCTAACTCACTATGCAGAGACGACTTCAAACAACACAGCCCAAACAGTGAATGCCTGAAAACCCGTTAGTATTGCTTCGGATCAAAAGCGCTCAAGTTCACAAACCGGGTCCGTTGCATCCATAATGCGTTTCGACTCAGCAATGCAAATGCAGAAAATGCCTATGACGATATACCATAGATCAAAACTGAGCTGGTTCCGCATATGCGTCACAAAATACGACCCGCCCTTGTCCTCATCATACTCCGGACTCTCCTCTTCGTATATTCCCAGAGAACGTTCCTCGTACGTATTGGAGGAACGAATAGCAATGGCGATGGGGTAAACGGAGATGTACATCATGACGAGCAGACTCATCTGCACTGCTGGGTTAACTTCTGCCAGGTTAAAGCTTGCCGTGCCCGTATGCCGCGAGCTGACAGACTGGAAGATGGCGGCGGCAAGGCGTTTCCCCCCCGGAAGACTTGCGACAGCAGGGTTGTCGAGGTCCAGCACGATAATGAGGACGATGTCGATAACGTTGAGCAGGAGCAGGATGCCAAAGAGTACCCAGGTTGGCCCGCTGGGGAAGAGAAGCGTGTAACAACGACGAGGATGCGTGAGGAGGAAGGAAAGCGGTTCTCGGATCGATGATTGGCGTGGTGCAAGCTTGGAGATGCTCCAGAGGAGGAGACGGAGGAAGATTGGGTAGCAGGTGTGGCCGGCGAGGGCGATGAAGCTCATGATAAGCATCGGCGCAGAGGCATCGTTGAAGGAGATCATTGAGTCTGGCGTCAAGGTAAAGCCAAGGTTGTCGGCCATTGTTTGTGAGGAATAGATCGCCCTGATATATTGGTGAGAAGAGATAGATACATGTAGAGAAGGAGACTCACCACCAGATCTTGTCTTGACCACACTCGGCAAGATAATCTGTGTACTTGGGACTGGCATATTGGATCCAGCCGACAAGACATATGACGCCGATGAGATGAAGCCCAAAAAAGTAACCTGCATTCATTAGTTACTGTACTCTAGCATTCTAGGTTAAAATGTGTATACTTACTCAAGACAATCTTGAGCAGAAGCTTCAAACTCCTGTACTCGATACCGCCTAACTCTTCTCTATCCCGGGACGACAAGTTATGAAACAGCGAGTTACGGCCGATAGTGACCTCGCGGGAGAGCTGCGGAAAGTCGGGGGCCGCGAGCGTCGGCGCTCTTGTGAGAGGACGTTCCTTTCGCACCTCGCCGGTACTGCCGATAACGAACATGGACGAGGCGACGGTCGCTACGCGCTCCATGGAGCGAGCTTCGGCTACGCGGAGGCCGTCGCTGCGGCGGCGACGTAGGCCTACCACGGGGGCGGAGAATGTGCGCGAGACTTGTTCGATCTCGAGATCTAAGGAGATTGTTAGCGGGATGGGATAGAGGAGAGTGGTGGTGTGTATATACCATCTTGTGCACCGTCCCTGCTGATACGGCCACCGTTGAGCTCCACGAACGGTTCACCTAACGAGAATTAGCATGTGGAAAAATGAACGAGATTTTGTGTAAACATGCCTTGATCACGATCGCGAGGTCCAGGGATGTACAGGGCTGTATCATGTCTTGGATGAGCATTTATCGAAGGGTCAAAGGTAATTCTCGTCTCTGGCTCGGGCCTCTTGTCCTTTTCATCCTGCACTACTGGTATGCTCTCTTTTGTTGAAGTTAAAGACTGGGCTGTAGGCTCCTGTGCAGGTTCCGTCTGGCTCCGAGCTTCAATCCGTGGCAGGCCGCTCTGTTGAGATTCGGCGTCTGCGTTCACCGTCCGTGTAGAAGCTGGTCGCTCATCTGGAGTCCCAAGCCGTGGGAGTCTGGACCCAAGCTCGAGGTCGTCTTTTGCATCGTGACCATCGTGCCGGGCTGTTCGTAAAAGAATTGGAGCTATATTTTCAACAAAATCAGTTGAGCGTGACATATGAAGGGTATAGACAGCGACAGACCAGCACGCTTAAGATGCTTCCGAAACCAGAACAGGCGGACAACAACGACAAGAATATTCACAAACCCAAGATTTGTGAACATGGGCACAAAGTAGAGGTACAGTTGCTGGTATGTCTTGAGCAGCTTAAGATCGACCCTTGAGCCATGATCTCTGGTTAGCTCTCTCTCATACTGTGACTCTGCAAGCGATGTATTTGGTCCTTACGTGTTGAGCCCAGACTCGGTCGAAGCGCTCGCACCAAAGAAGTACGCATCGACGGCACTGATGTTTCCATAGGGGTAGAGAATAGCAAAGCTCAAAAGGCCCATGAACGTGATGTAGACATCTGCATGCCGCCAAGAAGAGACACATTAGCCACACAGTCGGTCCCAAGACTCAGGGCTAGGGGGCATCGCGTCTCGGCGCTCGGCACTTGACTTACAATGCAAAGTCACAAAGTTCAGGTTAGGACGCCACTTGATTCGACTCAAGTCCAGCATGTCGGCGACGCCCTGTAGGACTCGGACAAGGGCCTACAAGCTTGACGTCTGCGAGTGTGCAGGAAGTCGAGAGGTTAGAGAGGGCTCTTCGTGCCGTGTTCCGAGAGCTGCGCTTTGTTCTTTTGAGGAAAATGGGAAGAAAAGGGAGCGAGCGGGCAGTGACTGAGCGAATTATTGCCAAGACGTGGGCTCGAGACCCCTGGTGAGCATAAATGAAGCCATATGCGTGCGGCCCGAGGTGGTGCGTCAACACCAAAGATTGGCTCTCCTAACGCAGAAGCTGTATCTCGCCGCCACTGTCAGTAGGGCCAGGGACCGGCCACTGTCACTGCCATGTTAAGGAACAACCCCGGGGGGGCTTAGACTTGGGTTGGATCGGCACTCGAATGGACACGGCCGATAGGAAGCGCCACGCTATCCTGGATTCCTGGAAGCTCCGGAACTCTCTGGCAGGGAAACGTCGGTATCGACGCCCTGAAGAGGAGACCTCGCGATACCGGTTTAGGGCACTGGAGCGTCACTGACAGCTCGTTTCAAGGGGCCAGCCTCCCCATGGTGGTGGCTGTGCTGGAGATTGGCTGAGGAGTTGATGATGACGGATCACCTGGTGTGCTCCATCACATGTCGGTGATCGAGGAGGGGGGGATAAGTTAAAGCTTAGCGCATTGCTTAATTGAACTGACGGAAGCGCTCGAGCGGATGCATTCGTCTTGAGGCATGTCATTGTTGGAGGCGCAGTAATAAGAGGATACGAAGCTAAGTTCGTACTGTACTCCGTAGAGATATGAGGGTTTTTGCAACACTCAAAATCCATAGTGACAAGTAGCAACAAGTTTAAATACACCTACTTCGGTACACAATCGTGATAGTACTCCGTAGTATTATTACCATTGTCCCTCCTCTCAATCGAGGTTGATATAAACCCTCGTTTGCCAAGCCCATTAGATCTCTTGGAAGCATCTGAAAATGGCTGCTTCTGGTTCGTCGAGCCGGAACCGAATACTAGCTAATTATGTCACCAACGGGGGCTGCTTACGTATTGTACAACAACAGGCAATTAATTGAGCAAAGACGCGCCTCAGTAATCAGTAATACGTGCGTTACAACGCGTCGCAACACTCTACTTCTACATCATCAACTCAAACATAAACATTAATTTTGTCGCGATATTTCCTGCTGTTCGCTTTGACATGCTGCAGCTCTAGTTGTCGCAATGGATTTCAATTATGGACAGGATGGCGCCTCTGGCTCTGGCTCCTCTACGAATTGGTTGGGCTTTGGTGGAGGTGCGCAGCGCGTAACTGTCACATCGTCGTCGCCTGGTGCGCCAAACGCGATTGCAGGCGCCGCACACGACATGGAAGCTGATGATGCTTCTTTTGCAGAGTCTTATCGTCCAGAGACTTCACCTTTGTTCAATCCCTTGTTTCTACCACGCACAACCGCTGCAGAAGCCGCGCCCTCACTGGGACTTAGCCCCAATCCCGCGCCGAGTTGGCCATGGCAGCGCGACTCATCGGCCCTTGATGGTAACATGACCAACGACACACTCGAATCGCCGACGGTTTCTGGTCTTCCGGAGCAAACATCAGGTCTATCTACTCCATCAGTTGAGCCCACTCAGGAACCTGGCGGCGAACCCGCTGCCTTCTCCCCCCTTCGCGTTCCATCCTCATCATCGCAAGATTCGGCAGCGCGCGCTGAAACCGACGCGATCATACAGCAACAAGCCGCCGAGGAATCAAATACAGACGATGCCGCGGCTCTTGAGGGCGTCATAGCCGAAACGCGCATCGAGATTCATCGGCACACTGAAACCATAATTCAATCCTCGGAAAGAGAACCGGACTCAGTGCCTTCTCAAGAACAAGACAGGGCCGTTGTGCCTGACAATGATCGAGTTGAGGAGACCCCTCAACAAACCCCTCCCGAGCCAGCCATCAATGGACCCGAAGAACCTGCCGAACAAGATGGCAACCAGTATCAAGAGCTGCCCAAATCGCAGGAGCCTACGCCGGCTGCTGCAGATGCCCCCGCCCTCTCCCAGCCTACTCTGCTCTCCATCGAGTCAGATGCGACAAAGAGAATGTCCGCTCCCCCAGGCGTTGTTCACTCTGCGCACACAGATAGTCCGCATGGTCGAAGAGCACTGTCAACCCCTTCCCGGATGGTCGTTGAACTCAGATCGATGTCAGACCCCGAGAAAGCCACCTTCAGCTCCGAAATTCCTGCCTCTGACGAGGGTCCTCCGCCAACCGACATAGATATAGACGGTTCTGCTGCACCGCCATCTACCACGAAGCGACGCCGACGCACGGATAAGGATCTCCTCGTTAAGGCTGCTGGGAAGTCAGTCAAAGGCCCGCGCGCACGCCGCAGTCTCACATCGGCACCAGCTTCCCCTGCTGTCAAAAAGATCCCAGCGTCAGCCGCGAAGGCTGGGCGCAAGTCCATGCCTGCAAAAGCCATCACAGCCGAAACACCAAACAAGCGAGGACGTCCACGCAACAGTAATGCCGTTATCACCCCAGCATCGGCATCCGTGAGCACCGCAAAAAGGGGCAGACCAAGGAAATCAGATGCGACACCCATTGCTGTACCTATCGCCTCCAAACCCCAGTCTGTGCGAGGTCGTCGTGTTGCTAGTGCCAGCAAGGCCACTGCACGCACTCAAGAAACTGCCACGGCGCAAGTTCCCCAAACAGCTCCCAAGCCTAGAGCAGTTCCAACCCCTCGAAGTGGCCCTACTCACAAGGCAGCCGCGTCGGATAAAGCGACCCCTGTCGCGACACCGACCACAACACCGAAGCGTCGCGGTAGGCCACCGAAGAACACTCCTCGGCCTGAGGCTGAGGAGCCTAAGAGCGTCGATCGAGCCGGCGGGTCGGCTGATACGACATCTGCTAAGAAGGGCGGACGTGCCGTGAAGCCGCGGGCTGTGCCCTCTCCTATTAAGCGAGGACGGCCATCTAGGACAGCCGCCGCATCAGCTCCTAAAGTCGATCCTAAGCCTGCTACACGACGACGTGGAACTGCCCAGGAGCCACAGAATCAGCAGGCTGATGCTGCCACTCCTGTGGAGGCCCCAAAGAAGCGCGGACGTCCTGCTCGGAACGCTGCCGCCACCACAGAGACCATTGAGCCCGTCACTGAACCCAAGACCAGAAAACGCGGCCGGGCTGCAGTGGTCGAAGAAGTCCCCGCCGAGGAGCCAGTGGCCAAGAAGCGTGGCCGTGCGGCGAAGGCTGTCGAAGAAGTCAAGGCACCGGCGACTAGGCGAACTCGTGGGGCCGTCAAGGCTCCTGAGGAGGTCGCGGCTAAACCTACGCTTACAAAGAAACACGGAGTAGCCGCTACCTCCGAGAAGATGGCGAAGAATGCTGCGTCTGGGCCCGAGCTTGCTGCGCCCAAGAAACGTGGGAGACCTGCTGCATCTGCAAAGGTCGCCGAAGACGTCGTCGTCGAAACAAAGAAGTCAGGCCGACCCAAGAGGTCAACTGCCCAGGCTGAGGAAGCGCCTGAGCCTCCTACAAAAAAGCGCCGTACAACACGACAACCCGAGGAGACTGCTAAGGAAGATCCGCCCGCTACTGGACGAAAGTCAGGACGGCCCGCCAAAGCTACCAAAGAGATTGCTAAGGACAAGGAAGAGGCGTCCGCTCGCAAACCCACACGATCCAAGCCTGCAGAAGATGATGCGAAGCCCATCGCCAAACCACGCGGCCGCGGCGCCGCAAAGAAGACCCCTGAGATAGCTGCGAAAGAGGAGCCAGTCAAGCCCAAGGCTCGGGGAAGACCCGCAAAGGCTAAGGCCGGAAAAGGCGAGATTCCAAGTGCAAAGAGCGTCAACGCACCCGCGCCCAAGCGAGGACGAGCCGCAAAGACAGAGACCAAAGCAAAAGGTGCTGGTCCCACGGGCGTCGTTAAGAAGGGCAGGGCAGCGCAGACGGGCGTTAGGAGGGGGTTGCGGTCTAGAGGATGAATACAGTGAATACGTACATACAAATAACCTGGAACCTCGAATATGTTTGGCTAAACGATGGATGGCTGGGAAATGGTGTGGGATTCTGTTTTTGGGCGCTTGACGAGAACGGGGGTATAACTACTGGATAGGGAATGGAATGGAATCGAGGAAAAGCACTGCAAGGTCAGTAAACAGAATACGATGAAATATCGATCTTGCTACTATTGCTCGGTGCAACATATCATATCATTAACTACCTAGATATCAGCTAAGCATGATCTGAAAAAGTGACATGGTATCAAATAGTCCTATACTGAAAGAAATACATCCGACGCCAGAACCTTGTCGTACAGCGACTCGTCCCCATCCCCGTCTCTGTTCGCGTGCGGACTCGTTACCTTGATGCATTCTCCAGACGCGACAGCGTTATATAACAGGCTGCAAAGTTATGTGTCCAAAACATTGTTTCACTACCCTACCCTGGTGGTCTGAACGACCTGGAAAACACAACCTACAGTAGCAATTCAATGGACTCAGTAATAGATTAGCCCCTGGCACATGCAACAAGGTTGAACCCAACATTACAGAGCCGCATGCTCGGTTTCCGCAGATCTCAATCATACCAGTATAGACACTCTGCTTTCTTGAATATAAACCTCCAAGTCCCTATTTGGTGTGAAGTTATCTCCACTGGCCAACACGGAGCATTTTCGTAGTGCGCCATTGATATAGTGTATTGCCATCGTTAATCTTCAACAAGCGGGTTTAGCTCAGTTGGGAGAGCGTCAGACTGAAGCCAAACTTCAATCTTACGATATCTGAAGGTCATGTGTTCGATCCACATAAGCCGCAATTCATTTTTTTGGGGTTTCTCTCTCTTTTTGCTTAGCTTCTTCTATCCGTTCGTTATCTCCGTCCAGCAAGTAACAGGCAGGATAAGTTGCTAGATGTTGAAGATGGACGGACCCCTATGCGTGCATATAGTTCTTTCTCCCTATCACCGATTGCTATTTGTCTGTGACTTTACTCTTACTTGCATCGTATATTACCGTGAAAGACTTCCTTTTAAGATCCGTATGAGAAAGTAGTCTTCCTTCGTGTTAAGAAACAGAAAAGAAAACAGATGTTGTTTGGTGTTGGTTGGTACTGAAAACGGACAATGTATTCGTATCGATCGATATCAGGCTATCTAGGCATTATTATAGCAATAATCTTATATAGTGTGGATATATATATATAGATGGGAGGCACAAACAAACAAGAAGACTTAACAGTTAGTTGAACTGCTGTTGAGCTACCTTAGGCGTTGAGGGTCACGTGAGTACCAAGCTCCCAAACACCAGGATCAATTGTCCTCCTTCTCTCCATCCTACTTCATGAGAGCGGGAATTCGACATGCTTCACTTCGTTAATTCTTCTCTCAATCATGGCATATATGTCATTTCTTGCGTGCTCATCAACCTCTACACTCGGTTGCCCAAGCCCCGACGAGCCGATGCGCTACGACTCCAAAAGTCGCACCAATGCCAACGAAATGAGGTCTCTATCCAACATTAAGCACCCGCTATTTCCGCGTGGCGTAATCGATCGTCAATCCTACAGCGTTTTCGACAAGTTGATAGGCTGCTGCTCATGTAACCACCACCTGCACCATCAGCTTCGGAACTCGGTCTCTGAAGCAAACCCGGCCTCGTTGTCTGCCATGAACCCCGCCAAACCGAGAGACTGTCTCTGAGAGATCAGGTATAAGACCCCAACGTCCGACTGCGGGACTGATACCATTGGGATATAGTTCAACCCACTCACAGTCTCTTTGCACAGGTCTGATTGATCTTTCTCCAGCTCGCAGATATGGCTACACCTAAGAAACCCAACTTCCTCGTCATCGTGGCTGATGATCTCGGCTTCTCAGACATTGCCTCGTTTGGCAGCGAAATCAACACCCCGAACCTGGACAAGCTTTCAGACAATGGCATCCGGTTCACCGACTTCCATGCCGCAGCTGCCTGCTCACCGTCCAGAGCCATGATCATGACCGGGACGGACCATCACATCGCCGGCCTGGGCAACCTCATTGAGTGGACCAACATCTCGGGACAGAACGACCCAACTGGCACAATGTCGACCAATGTCCAGCGGGGTATGCCGGGGTATGAAGGCTACCTCAACGAGAGAGTTGCTGCTCTGCCCGAAATCCTCCGTGACGCGGGCTACCAGACGCTCATGTCGGGCAAATGGCATCTCGGACTCACGCCCGAGAGAAGCCCCAAAGCCAGGGGCTTCCAACGCAGCTTCGCCCACCTGCCGGCATGCAGCAATCATTACGCATATGAGCCACAGCTCGACGCCGGTGAACAGTCTCCCGAGTTTATGACGATGAGCGTCATTGCTCTGCACAGCGAAGACGGAGAGTACGTTCGTAAACTGCCAGAGGGATGGTACTCTTCTGATGGGTACGGCGACAAGATGCTACAGTATCTTAGGGACTGGAAAGAAGAGGACGATGAGCGCCCTTTCTTTGCCTATCTGCCCTTCACTGCTCCTCACTGGCCGCTTCAAGCTCCGCAGGAGTACATAAAAAAGTATCAGGGCGTCTATGACGACGGTCCTGACGCTCTCCGTTTAAAGCGTCTTCAAAAGCTCAAAGACCTAGGTCTCATCCCTCAAGATGTTGAGCCTCACCCGGTCGTGGCGGAAGAAGTCAAAGAATGGAACGAGATGAGCGATGAGGAGCGAACCAACTCGTGTCGCGCCATGGAGGTCTTTGCTGCCATGGTAGAGTGCATAGACGCCAACGTGGGCAAGGTGGTTGACTACCTCGAAAAGATTGGCGAGCTGGACAATACCTTTGTATGCTTCCTCTCGGACAATGGCGCGGAGGGTGCCGCTTATGAGGCGTACCCAATCGTCCAAGGATCCATGATGCAGCATCTCAAGAAGTATTACAACAACAGTCTCGATAATCTCGGCAACGGAGACTCGTTCATCTGGTATGGCCCGCGATGGGCTCAGGCAGCCACCGCACCCAGCAGACTTTATAAAGCATATACCACCGAGGGTGGTGTTCGCGTTCCCTTCTTGATGAAGCCGCCAACCTCCTTTGCCCAGACAGCCAAGCCCAACGACATCACACACCAGTTCGCAACAGTCATGGATCTTGCTCCCACCATCCTCGACATGGCCGGCGTCAAGCACCCAGCCCCGACCTACCAGGGCCGCGAGGTCGTCTCGATGCGCGGAAAGTCCATGGTCCCCTACCTGTCCGGCTCCTCGCCACGCATCCACGAGCAAGAATTCATCAACGGCTGGGAGACGTGCGGCCGCGCCGCCTGCCGCAAGGGCGACTGGAAGATCGTCTTCATCCCGAAGCCAAAGGGCCCCGAGCGCTGGCAGCTGTACAACCTGGCGCGGGACCCGGGCGAGGTGCACGATCTGGCAGAGGAGGAGCCTGAGCGGCTGCAGGCGCTCATCAAGCTGTGGGATCAGTACGTGCTGGAAACAGGAGTGATTCCGCTGAGCCCGGAGCTGGGCCAGTGGATGGCGGCCATGGAGGAGCAGATGCCAGAGAATGCGTGGATCGAGTATGAGTATTGGAAGGACGGTGCTAGGGATGACCCGGAGAAGTTTACAAAGAAGATCCCGAGGTTTGAACGCCGTGTCACGGCGATCTAGGTTGGTTTGGATCCACCAGGTCTGATTGAGGGCTTCTAGAATATCCGAATTGATATCACCTTTCACGCTTTTCTTTCCGACGCTGCCAGCCGTATTTTCCCACGCTGAGGAATGGTGCAGCTGTTGTGTACTATCGAGTGCATCAGTGGAAACAAGAGATACCACGGTGAAGACTCTTGGTGAGATTGATCGTTGAAGTTGACGATGCTTCTCCTGATAGCCTGTTCTCATGATGCAGCATATCATGTATGCGTGGTTGACCTGTTGAAAGAGTACCACCCCACGCAGGCAAGTCTGTACCTATAACTACATCTCTCCTCTCTTCAAAGAAACCCACTGACCGCTCTTCTCTCATCTACGCACCATGTTTGACCGCGTAGTCCTTCCAGCGCAGCTACCCGAAGTACAGGGACAGGACAAACGGCCCACGCCTGTCAAGACCGATGTTTGGCAACACCACATGGAGCAAATTTTCTTTATGAAATGGCACATAAATGCATATCAATGTGCTCTTTTCTTTGACGTCGTCTAGCTTCTTCATCTTATTCTTCTTCGTGGTGAGTTGCCGTGTTTCTCATCCTGCATTGTCCTGCCAGTGACGATTGTTGCTGCGGATGAATAGGAGACTGCGCCGGCCTTTGTAGGAGATACCCGTCATTTGATCATTCAATTCGAAGAGGACAATAGGCAGCGGGTAGAGTCGCGACTATAAATTGGCAGTCGATTCTTCTTCAACTTGGCTTGCAACTCATCCTCTCATCCCTACTCTCAACGATCATCCAGTTGACAGCTACCACTTGATAACTATCCGATTCGACAACTATCAACTACCAAAAACCAACTTCACGATCGCTGACTTACATCATCACCACAACTCAACTCGTCTTACACCGCCAAACTCGTCAAGATGTCCCCTCCCCCGGGCACCCCTGACACCCAGAGCTCCAGCGATGCCGCGAACACCCCCAACTCGCGCGCTCAGGAGAACCCCCGTGGCCTTGCTACCCCGGGCTCCCACGCCCAGAACGGCGCTCGCAACTATGAAACTCCTCCCACCGACTTGCTGGCCATGAGAAGCGCTGAGGTGTTTAATGCTCGGATGCACTCGCAGGCTTCTCAGCAGGGATACCTTGATTCTCCCAGCCTCACGCAGAGCTACTGGAACTCGGATAACAAAGCCAATGGAACGACCGAGAACAAACAGGAATACCGCGGTAGTCGATACTCTGCTGCATCGGCGTCGACTATTGTTCCGAAATCTCACCCATCTAACCAGCTGGGCCAGGACTCTTCGTCTTCCGTTCGCCAGAACCGCAGCGAAGAAATGGCATCTGATGCTCCTTCTTCTATCCCTTTCAATGTCCAGAATCCTGCCCCTCGCAACCCTCTCCGCCAGCCTGCGACTCCTCCCGTGGGCCAGACCAATCCATCCAACATGCGACAGCTCTCGGATGGGCTCTCCCCATCCCCATCCATCTGGCAGGGACTCCCAAGCCGCTTCAACCACTTGCGACTCGACTCTCAGGCAGCCGCTCCATCGTCGCCCACCTGGCCCCAGTCTAACCAGACTTTAGCGTCTCCCCAGCTCCCCCCTTGGGTGAAGCGGACTCTGAACCAGGACCATCACCAGAGCGCCCCTCTCCCCACCAGCGCTCCTATGGCGCTGCCTCAGATGCAGCAACTGCCCTCGCCTCCCCGTGGCTTTCGTCCCATGGCAGCCATCTCGCACCACCAGAGACCCGCCGAGAGACTCATGCTGCGAGAACCCGACAATGACGGCCCGGTAGCCTTCTCAGGAAACTACCGCGGCGAACATAGCATGCGCAACGCCAGCGTCGAGGATCTCCCACCTGAGCTCAACTGCGCTCTCTGGCTCACCAATCTCCCCCCGGATGTCACCCACCAGCAGCTGCTCAGCCAGATCCGCAACATCGGCCGCATCTGGTGCACCGTAATCAACCCCCCGGACTGGTCGCACCACACCACGGCCGCCGCCAAGGTTGTCTTCTTCACACCTGGTCCCGCGCAGCTTCTCCTCTCCAAGTCGCTGACGCAGGGCCTCGAGGTCAACGGGTACAGCGTCAAGGTGACGCACAACCGCGTCAAGAACCGCGAGGAGCCACTCGTCGGCAACGCCTCGCGCGTCCTCATCGTCACGGGCAAGACGAGCTTTGTCAACCCAGAGAGCCTGACCGAGTTCTTCAAGGCGCGCTTCGTCTTTGAGGTGGACGAGGTCACGCCCTTGATCGTCCACGGGAACATCCACAGGGGAGGTCGCTCTGTGGTCGAGTACAAGTTCGGCAGCTTCCGATGCCAGTCGCAGATGGGAAAGATGGCGCTTGAGAAGGACAGACCCGAGGGCTTTGAGAAGGTTGAATTTGGACCGGATCCCTGCGAGGTTGGGGATACGCTGGCCTCCTATGGTATTGCGGCGGAGCGGATTCAGGGAAGAGGTATTTGAGGCTGAGCGCGGAATATGGAAATGACAGAGGATACATGGTTGCTACTGTTTCTCCGGACTCAGGCATGGATTTGCTGCCTGAACCTGCAAGGCACTGCATCGGAAATCATTTGGGAGGCTGCAAACAAAGAGAGAATTAGACTACCTTGAGCTAGGAAATACTTGATCATGAATTGTATTTTATCTGGACTGTCTCTGCTGCAGTCGATGCTTTCAACTTGAAGCTGAACTATGCGAGCGACATCTCGCCTTTCACGAGAATGAAGCCACCGCACAAATATGTCTCGACCGAGGGTATCGTTGAAAGGTATAATGTCTATATCATGCAATTAATTATACAAATAGCCCTCATCGTAAGGGTAGACTCTCATTCCACGGCAGCCATCTCTGATTGTCAAACGACGGCATACACTTGACCTTTGCAGGAGGTTCCTGCGTCCACTCAATCCTATCATTATCTGGATTCTGTGCCTTCACAATCTCCGACGCGTACCCTTTGAGTCGCTTGATGTCGGCCCCCTTCTCGTCCGAGTACTCGAGGTTGACGCTCGGAACGACGGCGATCTTACGGTAGTGCCTGTACCACAGATCCTTGCAAAACAGCTGTGGCTCGCCCTGGAAGCACTCGTCCTTCTTGGGGTCTCGGAAGTGGAGGCCGTGCAGCAGAGGTGCTGCTGTGAAGGCGGTCGCTCCATTCCAGCAGGCAAAGACCTGGAATGGCCGAAGAGTGTCGAAGCGGGCTTTTGTCTCTGGTGGGCTGGAGAGCAAGTTCCACGCCTCGTCCCAGCTTCCGCCGGGGAGTGGGAAGAAGGTGTCACCAGAGATGCCGCGTGCGACCCATACGTCGTAGAACGTGGGGTTGTCGGACAAGTAGACCCAATCCATCGCGCACGTCATGTCGGCATTCAAGGTCTGGCGCTGATATGCCAGCTCAAGGAGGTCTTCGGTACAGGCAGCGACGTCGTTGATGAAGAGGACCGTGGTTTCTTCTGTGACTCTGGCCCTCTTTTTGTACAAGGGCTTCAGTGCTAGGTTTCGCAGCTCGGCCAGCTTGCGGATGCGCGCGCCCTTGGAGGGATTAATAGCCGAATTGCTGTAGAAATAGGTGAGGCCTATTTCTTCGAGGTAGGGCCGTAGAGCAATGAGAACATCGCTGGTACCGTCAGGCGAGTTGCCCTCAACAATGGATAGAGCACATCTATGCGGCCCGAGAAAGCGAACAGCCTCGACAATGCTACCTATAAGTCGGGGAAGTAGATCTACGCAGTCGCGCAGGTTGAGGGCGAAGAAGAAGTCGATATCCTGACCCTCGGCTGGTTCGTCTTGTCGTAAATCGAGCTTCTTTCGTAGTACTTCATAGCGCCTGGTCTGTAGGGGAGGACATTCGAGGCGTGGGAGGAGCTTCGACTTGGGATCGAGAATGGCTGTGATGTAGGGAGAGATGCGCTTAGCGGAGAGGATTTTGCCTGGTAGTTATCAAGTAAGTGAGCACTCGGGGAAAGCTCTCGCTAGGTCAATCAACTGGAAAGACTTACCATTTGCGATTGGGACTTTAGAATGGCTTGGACTGGCGGAAGAAGCTGAGGTGGTTATGGAAGAAGCGCTGGCTTGCTGGGAATTGGTGGTAGTTTTGCTGGCATCTGGAATCGGAGTCGAAGTCGCAAACGAGCTTGAAGTTGGAATCGACGCCGAGGATGAGGACAAAGAAGAGGCCGAGGACGAGGTGGAGGTGGAAATCGGAGTCGGGATGATGATGCTAGAGACCCCAGAAGAGACCGTGCTCGATTGTGACCCCTGGAGCTGCTTAAGAGGGAGAGGGAAGTAGAGATCCGATAAGCGAGTTATATGATCGCGGCCAAGATACAAGCTCGTCGCTATGAGCAGGAAGCAAAAGGCCGGCACGAACAGCACCAAAATCCTGCGATGCATGGCTGCGGCCTCAGAGAAACGAGCCCATGACAAGAAAGAAACATGACCAAAGAGAAGGGAAATAGAGAAAAAAAAAAGGGGGAAGAGAGCTATTCACTTGATGATAGCCAAGGGCGGGCGGTTAAGTTATGGGCGACTCGAAAGGGTATTAAGCCAGAAACGTCAACTAACTACCTCGAGGTGCGATGATGGGGAAAGTGGGCAGCCCTCGAGACTGACAGCAGAAGGGTTATGCACGCCCTCGTTTGTATTGCATTGTTTGATGGGCTTTCTTATGTGAGGGGGTGGTCGTTGGCATTCCAGGCCCCGAGGTGGTGATACATATGAACTAATGTTAGCTACAACACGAGTAACCCCACGTCAGTGCATTCCTCTCTCTCCGTCTAGCCGCGGATTCTACCCTCTTTTTCCCTCCCTCGCATGTCGTTCGCGCCAATCCTACAGTTGCTTGTAGACCAAGACCTAGCTAGCGTTTAATCATTGGTGTGTGGTTCAGCCCTTCTCTCAAGTTACAGTAACTAGGGTCCCATAGCCGACCCCCGAGCCGCCAAAGTATCGTGGCCAATCGCCGTTGAGCAGACCATTGATCGCCTGCAAGGAACGGGGAGCCCACTCTGATCCCTGTTGGGCAACGTTAACAACTGCCGGTATTGTAACTTAACTATTTCATGTCGTGATCAGCTGCCAACTCACACTGCTTTGTTCTCAACCTCGCCAGTCCTGCAGACCACGAAGCGAACGTGATACAACCCCATCGTGGAAGCCTTCAGTTCAATAGCTTGTATTCTACGGAGTATTCCTGTCTCAATTCTGCGTGTCTCGCACCCCTGTCCTTTGCGAAATTCCCTCCCGTGACTGAGAGAGACACTGGCATTTTTGGCGCCACCTCATCGGGACAATAATGTGTGCTATCACCACTTAATTCTCAATCTGTGGCTACTTGAACAACACCTTTGCTGGGCCATCACAGCTGAAAAGGGCCTACATGACTATTACGTGATTGTTAAAAATAGCATCTGGTGGTTCTGCTTATCAACAACACGTGACGCCAAACTCGTATTATTGGTGTTTTATCACCACCACCACCCTCTGTTTCTATTCATGGTTGTCGAGAGGTTGTCAGGGTACGTATCGTTCGGGTACATCGCTCTCCAACCTTTTGACCTTTTGACCAGGCATTATTCTACCATTTGATTTATCCTTATAATGAATGCCTCGAATATTTATATCAGCCGCTTCGGGTAGCCGCCTGAAGCGCGCTGACGGCATTTGATCCCTGCTCTATTAACTGCTCTCCTCGATAAGATATGTATGAGCATCATCTGGATCAAAAAAGTCGTCGCCGACCATTATTAGACCAATCTATTAGCCATAGTGAAGCCACATTTATCACTATCGAAGTGACGGCAGCATCTGAGGCAGCCAAGACATTCAAAGACACATCCGGTGTCACAACAGTCATAAAGATTACGCATTATACCGGTCTCACATCTAGTCAACAGCAGAGCAAGAATATTGCGCAACTGTTGTCCATAATCTATTCACTATATCAGTCGGGAGGAATTATAAGAGAGCAGAACTTGCTTACGTCAAATTTATTCGATTGTAGAACAGAGAAAAGTTACGCAATAAGCGTTATTTGTCAGGTCTCATGCCCCAGATGGTATCCCATCTAGTGCCGAGTTACTCCCTGCTCTTTTAACTTTGTGTTGAGGTTATATAATGTCTGTGTATATTAGAACATGGTTCTAATGAACTAAATGTGAATGGGATCACTACGTAAATTAGAGAATCTCCGGAAACGCTCAAAAGAACAATGAAATAGTTATGGATTTTAACTAAGAATCTTGACCAACGTCAGTTCTTGGTCCTTTGACTTTCTCTGACATACTTTGAATAATTCACAATCCACAGATTATACTGTCCGTCTCTTGAACATATCGAAGTCCCAGTCTATGTCCAGTTATCAAACCTCACTACCACAACTATCTAATTCCTCGCATCCCCTTTATCCTTTTGTTTGTAGTAGTCCTATCATATCTAGCTCTCAAAGTATTCCCTCTGCTCCAATACTCACATTCATCGCAAAATTATATCAATACGCATCTCACGATACTTTGGCCTCGACAGAAATATTGTCGACGTACCAGTCCAACAAAAACCCACTGGCATCAAGGAACACTGAGAAGTTGAAGTGCCTTCCTCGACCTCAAAGGACCACTTCCACTTATACCAATCCCCTCCCAAGGCCTGGCCAACTGCAGGTATAAAGGCGATGGGCCTGTAGTCACCATTGGCAACGACTATCGTGATGGGTGAGAAGTCATCACACGCCCAAATAGTACCACCACGGGGGTCAGTCATCGCAGAAAAAGAGACTCGATACGCTCCGGCCGCGGAGAGAAAACGAGGAAAGCACTCCGGTCTAGGTGTAGGTGTTAGTTGACGGGCAGCTTTTGTAGAGATGAGCTATAAGCACTAGCAGAATACCATGTCAGGATGTCTTGGAAGTAATGCTGACACCTGGGGCTTGAATAAGCCGCGATAAATATACAAATCGGCGTATGGATCACCAATCACCACAACTAGCTAGTTGTATTCATTTATCAAAAGGGTCAACAGCAGAGGCTTACCTTAATAAGAAGCCCCGAGAAGTGATTCGAAGGAACGTTGTCTTTGAGCCTTAGCGCCTGGGTCTTGCTATACAACCGATAATGTTTGCAATGACCTTTGAGAGTGTAAATGACTATCTGTGCTATTTCATTTACTTGTATGAACAGACAACCAGGCCAAGCACCATCATATTAGTTCTCGTAGTAGCATGGTCTACGACAATGACTAACTAGCGTCTACAACACCTTCTGATGCCACCCCATAAAGCAAAGACCAGTTCCTCAAAAGTTTGAACCGGCTTTGGTTTCAGTCTGAGGAGCAATGCTCACATTCTTAACCGTGATAGTCTTGCCAGTCGAGCTGGTGACCCTGACATCGACGGTCTGAGTTCCAAAGCCGCTTGGGTTCTCAAAGAAATTGTACTCCTTGCGGGTCGTCCCCTTCCAAGACTTTCCGCCGTCGGTGCTCACCTCCAGGCTCTTGACGGGGATGTTGGAGTTGACGACGCTCATGGAGAACCACCACTGCGACGTACCCTCCTTGTTGCGGAGGATCAGGGGCGTTGTGATCCCGCAGTCCGTCCACCTGAAGGATGTGTTCACGAGGCCGTTGGTGCCGCCGACTGCATCAAATGCGTTTTGGAAGAGATCAAGATGGCCCTTGGCGCACTCTGGGCATTGATCGACAATCTGTCGGAAGTGTAAGAGTTATATCCATAGAACAGCCACCGCTTGGAGCAATTGTCTTACCATAGCCGTGATCTTCTTGCCAGTCGGGCCAGTGACCTCGATGCAAGCACCACAGTTTCCAGCGGTGTTCCAGTTTGAACCAGAAAAGGCCGTTCCGTAGATGCCTGACGGAAGCTTGTAGTTGACAAAGGAGCACATGCCGCCGTTCAGGTTGCCGCCATAGTGGGTTGAGGTGCCGGTGACGACTTCACTGTTGAGGTACGCAGCTGACACCAGTGCTGGGAGAGCAAGCAGAGTAGAAAAGAGCTTCATGGTGAAGGTTTTGATAGGAAGTAGTAAAAGAACCCGGTTCAACGAAGAAGTGCGAGTTTGATCGAGAGGTTGACTAGAGTCTTGGATGCTAAGGAGAGAAGTCTGGTAAGCTTATACGGGAGACTGCAACTATATAGGAAAGACAACAAAAGGCTATGTTATTGTAACATCTGAGACGACTTGTCCGTGGCTGATACACAGCAGACTTCCCCTAATCTCATATTGAGTTAACATCGGGCACTAGCAGGGATTCCGCTTGATACGAAACCGGGATGGCCCGCCGGTAGATGAATCGAGAACGCGAGAGATGATGCAAGGGCCCCCTTGAAGATGAAACCAAACTTCCTTTGCCGTCGATTCCGAGGGTGGCTGAGTCCCTGTCCAAAGGGTCTTATTGGGGGCGACAACGCAGCCTCCGTGCATGAAAAGCAGATAACCATTCGACGGTTGTTTCGGGAGATCGCGCAACGGAGACACCGAGTCATGGAGTCGTCCAGACTTGGCATGGTGATCCTTGCACTTTGTCCGTAGAGGTCATGGGAGCGAGACAGAGTTTGATAATACATAGTCGGCCGCAGACTACAGAAGGCCGAACTGATCTATCTCTCTGTTAGATTGGTGGGATCTTGGTGTTGCTTGTTTATCCGCTCTAGCTGCTAATCTGAATCGCGGTACTTGGCCGACGGAGAGGGCCAAGTCTTGTTCGTAACTTCGTATTGATCCTAGAATCTGATAAAGCCTATTTCAGATAGTGTTAGTGTTAACTCTGAATGCTCAACTAGTTCACGGCAGATGTTGCCCAAGAGTTATCGCCACTATTATTCGGCTGCTACTTCGTGCCCAGCTCATGCGATGTCTTTGATAATGTCTAGCAGCTTGTTGGGGCAAGAAACCTGGAACTTTCCGGTCTGTTGTCTAAGTCTTTTCTATTCATCTGCATCTTCAGTGCTATTCTCTTTGCCGTCTATAAAAGACACTATTGCTTCGATAAGCCTTGTCTGTAAATTTGAGTATGGCTGGAACTGGATCTTGCGGTATTGTATGCACAGGTCCGCAGACATGGCGTTAGCACACAAAGCAAAACGGTATGGAAACTCAAACTTGCTGAGATATGCCGCCGTTATGTTTGCTGTGTAAAGGAGCATGAAATCGTTGTTCCTCTCGTCAACAAGTGCGGCGCACGCCTGTTGTGAATACTTGATCAACCCAGTCATCTAACTAGACCATGATGTAAAGCACATACCTTGAAAACATGACCCGAATCAATGCCGTCTTGGCCAACTGCCTTTGACAAGATGCTCTCTGCTTGTGACTGCGCAAGGCCAAGCAGGACCGCGAGAACATAGGGGTCGCGCCACGGGTCCGAGGGCACGATTTGCTTCAACCTCAGCCGCCGGATTTCCTCGGCAGGTGGGTTCGGCCTTGGGGGCCGTGGCAGAGAAAACACGCCTTCACGCAGTGTCTTTATCATGCCGCACTGCATGAAAGCAAACACGGGCGCTGGGCTGCTCGGTGAGCGTTGGGTGAAGGTGGTGCCATGAAGGCGGAATTCATGCTCTGAGCCGAAACAGAAGAAGCCATAGGGTCTGTATGATTTAGTATAGGTGAGTTCCGAGGCACAAACATAAACCGTCCTACCGAAGGAACTTGAGAGGCCCATCAGCCTCTGCGAGGAGCTTCTTGATAGCGGCTGTTTTCATCTCGTAGGTTGCCAACCGCTCAGCAGTGCGGGCCGAGCGATCGCTTGGTTTCTTTGGGTCCGGATCTTGTTCACCTTCTCCATCTGTCGGTGTCTCTTCGAAAGAGCAGCGAAGAAGCCTCATGTGTTGCGAGGTCCATTCCAGAGGTTGCACAAGGAGCCGCTCTCGTGGATGCTGGCGAATGACATGATGGATAGATGCAGGTTCAGTCATTGCAGAGGGAGGATGACAAACGAAGCAATGGCTGGCTGGTTCCTCTTCTATGTTCTTTGTCTGGGTCGATGGATAGTTTTATGCGTAACATATACGTTGCATTGCGGGATGGAGAATGGGCCAATGCTAAACATCTCAGCCTTGGATTCCTTTGACACCGCCACGTGAGTGGGCCATAAACTACTCCGTAACTAACTTGCAGTCCTAAAACACCATTTCCTCACAAATCTGCTGCCATATCTGGATCTTAGCTTGTAGCTGTAAGTTACATTATCAACTGGCTCAGGTTAATTAATAACATTAACTCTGGGAACGACTGCGGTTCGCATCCGAGTCCTATTATATCCTCTCACATGAGACTAGCGCTCGCAATATCGCGTTCCACTGCCACCACCAAATTCCAATAGCGCCCGCCGCCAACTTTTGGCGTCAGCCTCCAAGGCATCCTCATTTCGTGGATGCCTTGCCCAGCCATGGACGCAGGCGGGTTGCCTCCCAGCTGAACGTGCTTAAAACATGGTGTTGCTGCCTTCAAACCCATACCTGTCTCCACGAGACAGATACTCAACCCAGCCAGAATGACTTCAATAGTGCTATCAGAGTCCGCAGACAAGGCCCTTACCAGATCTCATCTACAGGACCGCATCATCGGCACCTTGTTCGGATCCGCCCTTGGAGATGCCATCGGCTTATACACAGAGTTCCTCTCTGCCGAGATCTCAGCAAAAGCATACCCCGAACGGACCTTTACTCTACTCCCGCCGGACAAGGCCACTCCCTTCCGTCGCGATCACCACCGAAACTTCCACCGCCCCGGTGACTGGACCGACGACACAGATCATGCCGCGCTGATCCTCCTCTCGTTCCTCCACAGCGATGGCAAGAAGCTCGATCCCCAAGACTTCGCGTCTCGGCTATCGGTATGGGTTCGCATGGGACTCCGTGCCCTCGACACGCTCCCGCTGGGACTTGGACGGACTGTCGGCGGCATCGTCCGCAGCAAATCCTACTTGGACGACCCGGAAGGCACAGCTCGCAGGTTCTGGACGACCAGCAAGTTCAACGCCGCGCCCAACGGCAGTCTTATGCGAACTCATCCGCTTGGATTGATGTGCCTTGACAAGTCCGTCGAGGAGACGTTCAAGACGGCGGCCGATTTCTCCCTTGTCACCCATGTTGATCCAAGGTGTGTCATTTCCTGCGCCATCGGCACCGCACTCGTCCGTGGCCTCGTCCTTGGCGATATCCGAAGTGAGCAGCACATCGATGAGATGGTAGAGAAGGGTCTTGCATGGTACACTGCTCGCCGCGAACAAGAGCTCCAAGATGCTGCACGAAGAGATGAGCCCTCGCTGGATGTCGAAGAGTTTAAGCGACATGCAACGGCAAAGACGCTCGCAGACCTCAAACTGGACGAAGCCTACAAGATCGGCTTTGTGTACAAGACATTTGGGTCTGGCATCTTGCTCCTGCGACTCGCCATGCGCCAGCTGCGCTCTTCCGGACAGATCCAGTCCCAGCTCGCCATCTTTGAGAAGCTCATCACCGACCTCACGATGGAGGGCGGCGACGCAGACACAAATGCCTGCTTTGCCGGCGCCCTACTCGGCGCACTGCTCGGCTTCAGGAGTCTACCGCCGCACTGGCGGGACGGGCTTCGCAACGGGCCCTGGCTGATGGAGAAGTCGGAGGGGCTATGCGATGTCCTGGGCGTAACAGGGGGCTCATACTTGGGGTCGCGTGATAAGGATACAGCAGAGGATGGTGGCCGGGGCTTCTTGACGGATGCGCAGATGGAGGAGAAGTGTATGAGGATGCAAGCTTGGATGGCGCAGGAGGAGTCAGAGTGGAAGCGGAAACAGGAGGCGCAGGAGAAGAAGCCCAAATGGTTTGGATGGAAATAGTCTTGTCAATTAACTATCGACATAATACCTACGCTGATGCGCAATGTCCTCCGTCGACCCTCAAGTCGGTCCCATGAACAAAAGACGCTCCCTCGGACAGCAGAAACACAGCCGGGGCCTTGAAGTCCTCGGGCGCACCGAGACGGCCCAGCAGAGCGCCGGCCATCCACGTCTTCTCGACCTCGGGGTTCTCGATGAGCAGCTGGTCCGTCATTGCGGTTCTGATGTATCCCGGCGACAGCGTGTTCACTCTGATCTGGTACTTCCCCCACTCCTGCGCAACAGACCGGGCCATCTGCTGGACGGCGGCCTTGCTCGAGTTGTATGCTGTACAAGAGAGTCCCTTGTGCCCGCTGTGTTAGCCCAACCCGGGGTACTACAGGGTGCTGACTTACACGGTTGGCGATGTTGCCCGACATGCTCGAGATAATGACTATGCTACCCGGGCTGCTCCTCTCTCGCAGCACCCTCGCCGCGTACTTGCAAGTGTTGAACACTCCCGTCACATTGACCCTCAGTATCCGGTCGAAATCGGCAGCTGGATAGTCCATCGCCGCTATCTGCTGCTGGATGCCTGCGCATGCGATCGTACCCCAGAAGGGAGCCCCGGCCGTCTCTGCTTCCGTGGCAATTGCTCTCATTGCCTGGTCAACTGAAGCCTCATCGGTGACGTCGCATACTCGGTACGACACGGAGGAGTTGTTTGCTGCGGCAGTCTTGGTGAGCTGCGTCCACTCGGTCGGCGATGGTTGATCGAGGATGTCGAGGCAGGCAACGCTCCCTCCCGCTTCAACGACGGCAGAGGCTAGAGTTATGCCCAGGCCGCGAGCTCCGCCGGTGATAGCCACCGTCTTCCCCTCGAGGGAGAAGAGTCTGAGCGTTGAAGTCTTGGATGCGGGCGTTTGCTTCGTCTCCGGTATCTCGGCCGGCAGCTCGATGTCGCTGACGATAGCGGGTGCCATGGCGAAGGCTCAATGTTTCGAGCGTACAAGTTACGTGGGTAGTTGGTGGCTCAGTGATGGAGAGATAGAGGTCGAGATGGGATCTTCACAAGCATGTCAGCTTCCCGTCTTGGGAGGGTGCCGAGTCCTCCCAAGTTACCCAGATACACACTGCTACGGTGGTATTTCCAGAGATAGTTCCATGCAGACTGATCTGGAGATAATGTGCCAGGTCATTACTTGACCCACACATGATACTACAAGGGTTGTCATTGCGTCCACCATCTTCTCATCATGGACGATATCAACCATTCAGCCCAAGCTGGTCGATCAGTAACTTAACTAGCTTAAGCCCACCAAAAAAAACCATATCTGTTTGACCATATCCAAACTCCTGACGGCAGTTCCAAGCGCCTTCATCAACCATCTCCAGCTTGCCACGTAAGTACCAGTAACAAGATCCTCTTTCATGTTGACTGACAACGTGGCTCGCATTGCCTAATTGGGGATATCATTCTGGGCCTCGTGGGTTCATGTCTAAACGCCGATCCCCACACTCCACGGCGTTTCAAACTTCCTTTTTGGACTTGGGAATGGTTGCATTAAATATCAGTCACACACGACCGAGCCACTGAGGATGAACAGTGATATAGCTCGAGCTGAGGGAACTCGACTTTTGTCTATCTTTCGTTTGAGGGCCTGGATTTTGCTGCATCTTCTCAATACATCAACATGGCGCCCACTGCGATTACACCAGAAGCCAACCATGAGCAGAATGTCGCTGCCTCGAGCATCCTCAAGAAGATCCAGAATGAAGACTCTCACATAATTGATCTCGTCTTGCGCCAATTCCGATGTCTGATTGCCGATTTATGCCAGCAGTTCAATGGTGGTCATCCTGGGTGAAACCCTCAGAGTCAGTCAGCTCGTGTCATTGAGATCTAACAGTTATACAGCGGAGCCATGGGAATGGCTGGCATTGGCCTTGCTCTTTGGAAGTACGTGATGAAGTACTCTCCCAATAACCCCAGCTACTTCAACCGCGATCGTTTCGTCCTCTCCAACGGCCACACCTGTCTCTTCCAATACACCTTTCTCCACCTCACGGGCTACAAGCATATGACACTCGACCAGCTCAAGTCCTATCACTCTTCTCGCTACGACTCATTCGCCCCAGGCCATCCCGAGATCGAGCACGAGGGTATCGAGGTGACGACCGGTCCTCTGGGCCAGGGAATCGCCAACGCCGTAGGCCTCGCCATGGCGACCAAGCATCTTGCGGCCACTTACAACAAGCCCAGCTACGAGCTCGTCAACAACACCACGTTCTGCATGATTGGCGATGCCTGTCTGCAGGAGGGTGTGGCTCTGGAGTCTTTCCAGCTGGCTGGCCACTGGAAGCTCAACAACCTGGTCGTCATGTACGATAACAACCAGGTCACTTGCGACGGAAGCGTCGATCTGTGCAATACCGAGGATGTCAACGCCAAGATGCGTGCCTGTGGCTGGGACGTGACTGAGATCGAGGACGGCTGCTTCGACGTCGAGGGCATCGTCAAGGCCCTTCTCAAGGCCAAAGCCAGCACCGACAAACCCACATTCATCAATATCCACACCGTCATCGGGGTCGGTAGCGAGGTCGCCGGTGATGCCAAGGCCCATGGTGCCGCCTTTACTCCCGACGGTGTCAAGGCTGTCAAGCACGCGTTTGGCATGAACCCCAACGAGCACTATGTCGTGTCCGACGAGGTCTACAGCTTTTTCCGCGATGCCAAGACCCGTGGTGAGCGCCTCGAGGAGGCGTGGACCAGCCTGGTCAGCGCTTATGGTAAGGAATATCCTGAGCTTCACGAGGAGTTTGTCAAGCGAGTTGAGGGCCGCTTCACCGAGGACTGGCGAACCATGATTCCTGCAAAGGAGTCTTTTCCCACAGCGCCTACTCCGTCACGAAAGTCGGCGGGCATCATTTGCAACCCCTTGGCTGCCAAGTTGAAGAACTTTATGGTTGGCACAGCCGATCTATCGCCCTCGGTCAACATGATATGGAAGGATAAGGTGGACTTTCAGCACGTAAGTGAGGTATCTTGTGACGCAAGAGACGCTTATCAACATCATTACAGCCCGACCTCAAGACTGCATGCGGTATTGTAGGCAACTACTCTGGTCGATATATTCACTGGGGCATCCGCGAGCATGCCATGGCCTCCATCTCCAATGGCCTCGCCGCCTTTAGCAAGGGCACAATCCTCCCCGTCACCTCCACCTTCTTCATGTTCTACATTGTAAGTTTCATCTTTATACTCGCTCTTGTAAGCCGCGGCAGCTAACAGCGCTTAGTACGCGGCTCCTGGTGTCCGCATGGGCGCCCTCCAGAACCTTCAAGCCATTCATATCGCAACACACGACTCCATCGGCACAGGCGAGGACGGCCCTACTCATCAGCCCATCGCCCTCCCTGCTCTTTACCGCTCCATGCCTAACATCTTGTATATCCGCCCCTGCGACACTGAAGAGACAGCCGGTGCCTTCATCACCGCCCTCGAGGCAAAGAACACACCCTCTATCCTCTCCCTCTCGCGCCAAAACCTTGAACAATATCCCCAGTACTCAAGCCGCGATGGTGCCCAAAAGGGTGCCTACGTTTTTATCGAGGAGGAGAACGCCGATGTGACTCTCATTGGTGTTGGCGCCGAGATGTGTTTCGCCGTCAAGACCCGCGAGGTCCTCAAGGAGAAGTTTGGCATCAAGGCCCGCATCGTCTCGTTCCCCTGCCAGCGCATCTTTGACGCCCAGCCGATCGAGTATAAGCGTGAGGTGCTGCAGTACCGCACCAACGCTCCCCGTGTGGTCATCGAGGCCTACGCCGTCAACGGCTGGGAGCGATATGCCGACGCTGGCTTCTCCATGGCTACCTTTGGCAAGAGTCTGCCTGGAAAGGATACTTACAAGTATTTTGGCTTTGATGAGACGGTAATTGCACCCGAAGTCGCCAAACTGGTGCAAGAAGTCAAGAAGGACGGCGTCGAGAGTCTTCGTGGCGAGTTTAGAGACTTGAATCCTATAAAGCATGAGCATTGATAAGAAGATAAAAGGCCAGGGCGTCATATATGGAGTTAGTCTAGTTAAGTGATATGATGCAAAGATAAATAATGCATAGAATACAAGCAAGTTTTTGTTTCACGGCGTACTCGTGCTACTTTTACAGTGATGTTGGTCCTATGTCTCTTAGTTGTCCTCCTACTGTAGCCTTCCATACAATATACCAGCGCAAACAAACCGTATAGCATGTCCCATATCCCAAACTCCACGCTCTTTGATGCTTCCATGCAACTATAGTACATATACAATCCAAACCCAGCCCCCAGTGAACCCATTGCACCAGAGATCAACGTCGCCCCCTGGGTCGCACGATCCTATCAGGCGGCGGCAAAGCCTGCATTCCCTCTCTTACAAACGCACCAATCCTCCCAATATAGCCATCATTCAGTCTTCTATAAACTTCGGGCCAGCCCTCCTGCAGATTAAATGCAGCATTCCGCCCGGCCGTCCATGCCTCTCCGGCGAGGTATCCGCCGACCTGAGCCGACACAGCGACAACCTCATAGGTCCTCGCCACGCTATGGCCGACTTGCCCGGCGACCTCAGTGTAGGTTCTCACGGTGCTGGTGTGGGCGTGTTGTGCCCTGGTTGACAGGTTATCCCGAACTGAGGCGAGGTGCTGTATGCCGGGCAGGTTCTGAGCCATGTTGAAAACTCGAGAGGCGTGGGGATGCAGGTCATCGTAATTGTAGTTGAATTGAACTCGGGGACCGAACGGGACAGAGAAGTCGAATGGTGGATTGTTCCACTCGCGGAAGCGTTCTCCTTCAGCATCTTCTTCTACTACGACCATGCTCGAGTCGTCGAAGACACAGCCCTGCCCACGATCTATTTCCTGAGTTGTAGTAGATGTGGTCGGGGTTGGTTCCGTGGCTCCCAAGACTGCCTCCTCTGTGGAGGGAAACTCCCAGTCACTGTCCTCATCGGAGGACTCATCACTGCTCAAGGGCACATCTTCCATGTCTCTAAGTGAAGACTCTGTATTATATGGCGAGCCCCTATGATGTCCCAGACTCTCATTGGATCCGTGTCGGCACGGATAACCTGTAGTCTCTCGATGACTTCCAGGACGAGAAGATAAGGCCGAGTTTGACAAGTACGGACTATCCTGGATGTTTGTCTGACCAGAGCTATTTCTATCGTCAGGCTCAAAGTATCGACCTGTGCGTCGGCTGAGTATGTTTGATCGATGCATCCCGAGACGAGTGGTCGTGTATTTGCGAGTGTCAGGGATGTTTGGGTGGTCAACTTGGGGGTGGTATGAAGACAAGGGGGCAAACACAGGTTGTCGGAACTAGTTTATTCGTAATGGAGAGATATAAATGAACTAGATGAGGGAAGATTTCTGTTTGTATACTGAACTTGAAGACGGGATGGAATTGACAGCGACGTAGGCAGATAAGGTGAATGGCAACCTAGAACCTTCACATCGCATAGTTAATGGGGACAAGAGCCTTTTCTCAGGCTGTCTAGACGAAGCATCTTCTGCACGGCTGCCTTTCTAAAATAACCTCTTTCAACGCATTCGAGGTCGATACTTGTCTCTTCCAGTCCATTCACAGGCCTTCAACAGTCACGAGCATGTCATGAGAAGCTTCAACCGTTGCAGATACGATGCTGCATCTAGAACTTGACTTCAACTGTGCTTAACTACACCTAATTCTTTCCCGCCAACTTCTTCGTTTTTCTCGATATCTGCGATATTGTCTTTTCCGGCCTTCTGTTGCTTTACCTCGTCGAGCCTTCGCAATGTCTCTTCTCAACATTTACGCTGCGATTCTCAATCACTTCCCGTATGACGCAAATATCCCGTTCTCCTGTTACGATGATGACCAAATTCCTTGCATGTATTGTATATGCAACTACCCTCGAGATTTGAGGTGCCTATGCCAACAAGGCGCTGAATGATGTGGGCAATGCTGCTCGTGTGGTGAACCAAAAGTCCCAAACGATACTGGGACTTGGTGTCTCTGACGTCGCAGTAGGGTTATGGCGTAGTGAAAGTAGAGATAGCGACGAGCAGGGCGAGAGTTGGTTCTGAAGGACAAAATCTTGCCGTGGAGGTCTTTGGCTTGTTGGCCGGCGTCAGGCTCAAGACTAACTAGGACATATCTGAATAGTTAAGAATGCGTTTTTCAGAAGGCATAAGTGAACTTTACTTTGAGGTTTTAAAAATACCAGACCTGGTACATAGACTTTCATGTATAATACCGAATCTTTACGAATTTTGCATGAGAAGATATACGTATCTTATAGCGAATGCTTTCATAGTTCCTTATATATTTGTCTATTTATATGGTTAGACCCCCTCGTGTCCTTCTTGCCATCCCATATCTGACTCTTCACTTTCCATATCTCTCTACTGGCAAGGACATTCCTCGACGGCATCGTCAGTGCAGTCTCTTCCCCATCACTATTCCCTTTTGAGCTCTTCTTTTACTCATACCCTGCCCTTCCAACAATCGATTTCTGGGCAACGATATACGCAATGGCATCGTCTACTCCAGCCCCCATACCACCCCAAGGCGATCAGCTGGTGAGGGCCCGTCCAGCCGGCCCTCTACCTTCTGGCAGGCCTAGAAGCTGTTGTCCGACATGCACCAAGTTAGAGGAATGCAAGAACAGGGACTTTCACCTGTGGTTGCGTTCCCACGGTGTTTTGCCGCACTGGGAACCCAGGTTGGAGCCCGAACATGTGCGATACCGCGACGCAGCTCAACGAAGCGAGCAGGTTCACAAGCTGCGCCATACGAGGGACGACGATATTATCGAATCAAGTCGATATTACGAGGCCCGGAAGACAAAGGGAAAGGAAAAGCCAGGCCCTCGAATGACCGCAGACGAAAAGGCAGTGAGAGATGCAATCTGTCTCGCCGCCAACAGGGTCATTGAGAACAGGGCGATCATGGCCAACTATGAGAATCTACACAAGGACAAGCAGTTAGATAGCGCGTCCGGGAAAGACTATCTTCTGTCTCGGTGGATTACATGGGAGAGCCCCCTGACAGGTACCAGAGCACGCATCCTGGTAAACACGTCTCTGGCTTTACGCAACTCGAGGTGGTTCCTTGGTCGCCCAGGCGGCACCTTCATCTTCCGTTATCGACCCTGTGTGGATGCTGAATCAGGCAGGAGTCCGTTCATGGGATACATGCCCGACACCGCGAGCAGAGACAACTTCGAGTATGTCGGCCAGGTCCCTCGGTGGAAGTGGCAACATCTGTTCCGGATCGGCCAGCTGGAGCAGCCTGTGGTGAACCTCTTCATCGACTTGATCCAGTACTGTACTGGAAGAGATCATCCCGTTCTCTACCCCAAGCTAGAGGAGATACGCCGCTGCAGCAAACTGACAGCCAGCAACTTGGAGGTGGTACTGGAGAACTGGGACGCTTGCTTTGGAGGCATGTTTCTCGGGCCTGATATGTGCCGTGTTTTCAACGGCCACTTTCTGGTCCAAGAAGCCGCATATATTCTCAGTGCCTTTAATCAAGAGAATGAAAACTTCTACCAGCATCAAGCTAACCTCACATTACTCATAAGCAAGGTAGGGGTGCCTATGACGATCCTTAGCGACAGGTTCAAAGGACAGCTCGAACATGAAGCATGGAGCTATCTGAGATCCGGAAACAACAGATACTTGATGGTATACGACGACCATGAAAAGGCAAGTTCTAACGTTATTGCATTCATGGCGTTCCCATTAACGTTAATGTGGTGACTGTCCGATTAAAGTCGTATGGAACGAGCCGAAGCGGCGGACAAAACTTAATCCGGACGTCAAGAAATCCCGAGCTAACATTTTGCGTCTAACGTTAGGATATATATGCTTTTTACAGGCATCAACAGTACCAGACGGATCCCTTGAACCCAGACGTGCGGCATAGGTACATCGAAGTTGCTCCAAGCCTTGTCGACGCTGCGCGAGCGTACAGAACCGGAAATCGCACATAGATTGGTGGTTGGCTCGGCGCAATTGGTTCTTGTGCGCCTCGATCATCACGCACGACGACTTCTCTCCACGACGGTCCACCAACGACGATCCTACACCTAAGGTGGTAGCATTCGAACGACCGAGCGCCAACGAGACACCATAGATTTTCAGGCGGCAGAAAACACCCGTTTTCGATTCGAATATTGTGTCATTTAGGGCGAGTGGCATTACCAACACCACAATGGCGTCGATATTTTCCCTCCGCGGGCTCTTCTCCCGTCAAACAGCACCCGCTGCTCCCACGACCCGTCTCTTCTCAACCACGACGAGCATGCTCGCCCGCGCGCCGCCCAAGGCCGCTCCCAAGAAGGCCACCCCCGGCCAGGTGACCCCCCGCCGCAAGCACGCCGCCGTCAAGTCGGAGAACTTCTTCCGCATCCGCACCCTCCGACAGAACATGTTCTCGCCCGCGCCCCCTCCGCTGCGCATGGCCCGTCTCCGCTACCTCCGCCACTGGACCATCCACCGCGCCTGGCAGCTGTTCCGCCGGCAGCAGCGCCTAACGATCGAGCGGGAGCGCCACCGCATGTACAGCGGCATGTACAATGCGTGCGAGGAGCTGCGCAAGACCGTTGGCCCCGGAAGCCGGGGCGAGGGGTATCTGTACCGAGTTGCCATGGAAAAGAAGGGTATATGGGGCACCGAGGCCGTGCCGATTGAGTACGCGCGATACCAGACCGAGTATCCAGGCAAGGAGGCGTGGAACCACGACTGGAAGAGGTAAATCGGTGGAGCACGTTTCAACATTAAATGTACGAGCCAGGAGTGAGGAATTTGAAAGCATTAAAATGTACTGTATGTATTATAGGAAGCTTCTAGATGTTGGGGTCTGAATACGACATGGTTCAAGCCTCAAGCCAAGAGCACCAGTCTTAAGGAAACGCGTCAAAATGCAGTATACGTACTACATTACCAAGAGAACCGCTAAGATGCCACATAAAAGGACACAGGAGTATAACTCGCATCAGTTCAGGAAGGACACTCGCTACCAGTCGTCCCAACTCTTTGAGCTCCCTATTCCACTCTTCCTCCTTTCCAACCACCAATCTTCAGCTTTGTGCCGTGGCTCAACCCAGATTACAACAGGAAAAGATATTTTCCGCTTGATTCAACCCGATCCGTGCTCTTGGACCCTTTACATATGATGCATGCCATTTTCCGTTGCCAGTTGACGTTTAGCTTGCCGAACAACTCCAAGATTGTTGCTCTCTGACCATTCAAAACAAAACTCGGACACAAGTAATGCTGCGCAGAGCACGTGCGGCACTCCAGGGTTAAAGGGGCTTAGTGGTAAGACGAGGCGCATGCTATCGGGGCAGATGTTGAAGTGTTTTTTTCAGACTCTAATGAGTAAATGTTCATTTTGTTTTCAATAACGCCTGATACAACGCGGTAAGTAGCCGTAGATGGTAGTGTATAGTAGTGCGGTGCGGCCGAAGTGATGATGGTTCGGGGCGGCCTCGGCACTGACAGGGCTGTAACCGTGAGTAAAGTGCCTTTGCCTCGAGGCGGCCTCGCAGTATGAGTGTGTATGCGTGTGTCAAGTAAACAAGTCCTCCCCCCGTAAGCGCCGAGCAGCAGTCCTCTATATCCCGATTCTGAGTCCCCTGATGATCCAAAAATCCTACAATTATCTCCAGATATCCAACATGTTCCTGATATTATGACCGAGGCCGAGTGAGAATGGCCCAAGACAGCGACGAGTTCATTGCTGGAAAAGCCCTGCGAGTTGATGGTGATGACATGCCAAAGTGCATATCATAGTCGAGTGGTAGTATCATAGCCTAGGTGTTGGCGTCGAGATCGTGGTCATTCACAGCACGACGCAGCAGCCGCCACCCTCGCCCTTCTCAAAGGTCAAAAGCGCAGCGCGGGTGGCAGCCTCAAAGACATCGTCAACGCCCTCGCCACTCAAGCTCGAGCATTCCAGATATCGCTTGGCGCCAATTTCTCGAGAGATGCTTTCGCCATCGTGCTCGGTGACGAAGCGCATCGACTTCTTGCGCATCTCCTCAATCGCAACCGGATCTTCTCGGAGATCCTTCTTCAGGCCAACGAGGATGATGGGGACGCCGGCGCACAAACGGGTGGCCTCCTCGATCCACTATAAGAGCAACGCGTCAGCTTGGGGAGTGCACTACTAAGCACAGCCTGTTTCTGGAGGAAGGGGCCGCACCTTGTGCTTAACATTGTCGAGGGAATCTGGAGTGTCGACGGAAAAGCCTATCAGAATGACGTGGGCTTTTGAGTAGGCGAGAGGCCGTAATCGTTCGTAATCCTCCTGGCCAGCAGTATCCCATAGGGCGAGCTGTACCGACTTGCCGTCTACTCTGCAATCTGTTACGTAGTTTTCGAATACTGTGGGAATCTGAGTCGTGTCAATATCTGAATCGAGGGTCATGTCGCCAATCGGTCGAACTCACGTAATGCTGCGAGGATGCTGGTTAGCTATGTCTTGGCAACAAAAGATGGAAGAGGGTGAGCTTACTGTAGGAAAGTAACCAAGCGTAAAGACGCTCAGCAAACTAGTCTTACCGCAGGCACCATCACCGATAATGACCAGCTTCCTAGGAGGAGAATTAGCGACCTGGTTGCCACATGCTTAAGGGCTTCGTGATCGTATTAGGGAGAGGGGGTAGAGGCGTAGGCGGACGTTTGATGGTGGACAAGACAATGACGACGAAAGCCTCGAGGAGCGCGACGAGCTCGTACCTGCGGATAACGTTCTGGGGATTTGCACTCATGGTGAGCCAGATATGGGATTAAGGTCGGCGTCGACCTGGGAGCACTCGGACGAAAGATCGGATCTGGAGTCTGCTACGGGCCCCAGATCTTAGAGACGGGCCTCTGTCTGTCGATCGATTATGGGCGGAGCAACGACGAGCAACAGCAGCGCGACGATAGCAGTAGGGCCAAGCCAATCCGATCGGGTAATTGGTGAGGGCGGCAACAGAGGCGTCGGGCGGTCGGATACGATCGTTGTGAAGAAGTTGTCGTCGAGAATTCAGGCCCCTATTTTTTTCACGGACTTTGGGTCTGGAAGGACGATCGTTGGATTGGATTGGATTGAATTGGGTTGGGTGAATGAGCAAGGAACGTCGGAGGAGCGCGGACGTGGAGCGATGAGCAAGGCACTTTCAGTGAATACGGTTCAGCCCCGGGGGTGGACAAGGTAGTGCCGTAGGGCGTATTTTGGCGGCAGAAACGGGGCAACGTGAGAACCGATAGTTAGTGGTTAGAAGAAGGAGAGATACTAGAGACTGAGGGTGAGAGGAGATGGGCCTTTTCTGTATGGGAAATACGAGCTGAAAAGCGTCAGAGTACGGAGTACGTAGGACTTTGTAGGAGGAGCCAGTCAGTGTCGATGATTGATGAGCTAGGGGTACGTGGTGCTGGGTGCTGAGGTGTGGTTTTTGGCTGTTCCTGCGGGTTGGCTGTTGTATTTTTTGGGCTTTGGCGGATGGATATTCTGCAACCACTGGGCGCTAGAGACGATCAGAATAGACGCTCTTAAAGGTTCAAGAGGGCTCCCCATGTGATATTTCGTCAGACCCTGCGCTTAAAGATCCAGAGGCTGCCTCCGTCCGTCCAGCTGCTCTATTGTTGGACTGATGGGCTTGTTTACGATGGCGACGGTGGTGGTGGAGCGTCTGCCGGCTCCCCTGGGCTCGAAAGGTGGGGCATGACTGGACCCTTTTTAGCTGAGGTGAAGATGATGTGAGGTTGAGTGGTGGATGAGTGCCCTGGAGAGGCTCTCAGCTGCAGCGTGGGCTACAAGGTGGACTTTGCTTCGGGCCTTATGTGACGGTCGGAGACGGAGTCAACGGATACGGAATACCGACATAATAAGCTTACTGAAAGTCCAATTGGTATCGTCGAGAAGCCAGCGACAAAACGTCAGCTGAAGCACATCAATAACGGTAACCGCAGGCGTGGATAGGTTGGTTACCCAAAAAAAAGTAACAGCAAAGTAGCCAAGATTTCGATATGCGTGACAACTCTGTTAGTCGCAAAATTTCAGTGCTGATCTCCATGTCTATCCGTCAGAGGTTCGACAAGCTCATGGCCGAAATAGTTACAGTATCCATCACTGTGGTTCCTTGTTCCAGAATATCCAATTAGGTAATGCTCCGAGAGGCCGTGGAGATTCTCGTTCGAGCCAGCAACTTCAGCTCCGTCCAACAGAGTTTCACCATCTTTAACTCATTCACAGCGAATAGAGAGTGCTTTCGAGTGTTTCGGTATAAACTCAATCAGCAAGGGTATCATCTCCACCTTCAACAGCCTTCCATCCTTTAACTTACCTACTCGGTACAATTGTCAAAGATTTATTTAGTACGACGATAACGCCAACATCAGATCTAGAATAAGCATTTATCTACCAAATGCATCCAATGCAACCCTTTTCATTTGATCCAACTAAAAAAGGTCCAAGTCTTTCGGTCTCGGTTTGTTCATTCTAGCTGGACGTCATGCTATTCAAATGTGAATTACTCCGTACTAACCAGATGCTTGGACGCGCCCCTTTGAGGCTGTGCACCCGCGAGCCGGTACCATAAGCTAAAAACAGGTCAGGGACCTAGCGAACTACAGATCCCCCCTAAGAACCGACCCTGCCGATGGACATAAAACCCTGTGTCTCGAGTGACCGTCGTTGTTTGTCATGGAGCAGTTTTGCGTTGCTGCTTTGGGCTGCCTCCTCGAGCTTCATCCCCATGGGCTTACGCTTGAGATCATGCAAACACGAACATAGCCAGTTTCCTCCCCGCAAAGGCTTCTTACTGCGTCCGGTGATGACGACAGGTCGGGGTCTCCGATGACCTAAAACTGTCCATGTTGAAATGTCTTGGCCGCTTACCCACCCTACCATGTCGCAGCAGTGATACTACATTAACGTCTATGTCGATAGACGACATGCAACGTTGTTTATGCAATGCCTCACTCAGATCTATCCCGGTTTGAGCTTTGGTCTTGCACGAGTTGGGTAATAGTACTTGTAGAAAGATGTGAACCCTTGCATTTCCATATCAATCTCGTTTGTAAATGCACTACGGAGTACTCTGTACATGCGTTCGTTATTCCCTTCGCGCCGTCTCCCTTAATCCTAGTGATACTACAACAGCCCCTATTGCCGCTTATGTTTCCATGGCTGAGACTCGTCTTCCCGTGTTTGGTCAAACTGCCGAAGCATTTTACTGTTATCTTATGCTGTCATCACTGTCCTTCGGCCTTTGTCCAACAACAAGTAGTCAGGGGAAGGACGGCGTCGTCTCATTCCTGCGTCTTGTCGCACAAACAGGTTCATGCATCGAAATCGATCAGTGGTATTCTACATAATTCTTTCAGCTCAAAAGCCACGATAGCAGTGAACCAAATAGAAAGTCGAGTCACTAACTCTGGGCTAACCGTCTTCCTAAAACTTGCCACGTTAAAACGTTGACTAAAGCAGCAGTTGGCGGTGTCTGGCTGGTGGTAGAATTACTGTTACTCCTGCACAAAAGTGAAGATCATGATTCGGGACGCACCGTTCCTCGGCTCTCTAACCAAAACGGTTCCTTTACATGACACTTCCGATGCGATGATCAAACTGACGCAAACATATAGGAACTGTGGTTCCCCGCTTCAGCTTGGCTTGGGCGAAATGAAGGACTTGCCTATATCCGTATAGGTAGCTCAGACGGAGTAGTAATGGTCAACGGGTCCAACTATCACTACAGGCTTGATCAGAATGTCTTATGCTGTTTGAGGCGACAGACTCGTCGTACTTCTTTTCCACGAGCGTTGTGACACACGCACAAAAACTGGGCACGCAATAAATAATACGGAGATTGTATTTAAACCCAGGGCCATTGAGCCCACATTTCGAAAGTAAAGCCAGGTGAAGCTCTTAAAATCATAGTGCTCGATGAAGACAAGAAAATGAAGATAGTATTCGAACGCTATTCAAGCTAGAAGCTGTCGTTATTATTGATCTTGCTCCTAAAAACCCTGGTTCAGGGTAACTGCTAAAATAGCCCAAAATATCAATGGAAAGGAGCCAAAAGTGACGTTGACATCAAGGTCGTTTGCTCCCCCACCCCCACCTCCTTTGACGCCAAACTGAGATGCCAGATCTATTCGGTCACGTGTACAGTCACAGGACAAAACTGGAGATAGAAGAAATAAGCGGGGCTCGCCTTGCACAGTGCTCGTTCGGCTGCATGAGAAAGTACAGGTGCCTTGTAACTCCACCAAAGAGTGACTTCCATCTCTTTGGGTTGAGCCTTGAGCCTTGAAGTCTTGGGCAACACCAAACACCAGACAAAGACTCTACCACATCTTCACTCCTTAGTCTCTCACTTTACAACATCCCTACAGGCATCGCGTCGCCCTCACCCTCACGCCAGCAGCATCTTGGCGATTCGCTCGTCGGTCCCTCCCCCGCAGGCGTCATCGCTGACCTAACCCTGAACTTGGCCTCGCCGACTGTGAGTGCCTCATTTTGAGCCGCCCCCAGGCCCTCCACTCTCAACGTTCGCTCCCGCAGCCGCCTCACGACCACCACGAACTCCTCGCACGACGCGCAATCCCCGCTGTCTCTCTGCTGACACACCCTCATTGCAGACATCGCCACGTTTTATCCTCTCTCCAGGTCGACAGACACGTGTCGCGCACAGCATCTTCATGCCCTCGACTGCCCTGCTCCCGTAACCTACGATGCCGGCCAACAATCAGAAACCGGCTTCCCAGACGCCGGCATCGCCTCGAACTACTGCAAAGTACACCAATAAGGATGGTTCCAAGTTCATCACCGTCCCCAAGGGTACGCCTTCTGAGTCGTCCCTACCTTCGACCCCCACAACAGCCAAAGCCTTCGCACCCCCGCTAGACTTGGACGCCGACAATGATGCTGCGCCAGCCGTCAACCGCAAGAAGCAAAAACGCCGGCAGAAGGCTGCCGCAAAAGCTGCTGCCCAGCTGGCTGCGAATGGACATGGCGACACCGCATCTGGATCTGGGTCTGGCGCGGGTTCGACGTTGGGCCGCGGCCCCGCCGATCATGACATGGTCGAAAGCGACGATGAGCACGAGTATGTTTTGGCAAGCGAACTATCAGGGCCGACTACCAATGGCCACCCACATTTTGATGCCAAGTCTAGAAAGAACCGAAAGAAGAAGAAGAAGGTCGAGGCGGAACACCACGACTTGTCCCCAACAATGTCGGGGGGCTTGAATTCTGACCTACAACCTAACGAGTCGCGAGGTCCTGGCATGTCTCGTGACAAGATCTGGAGCACTAGCAATCAAGAAGAGCGCGAACGCATTAAGGAATTCTGGCTCGGATTAGGCGAAGACGAACGAAAATCCTTGGTCAAGGTGGAGAAGGATGCCGTCTTGAAGAAGATGAAGGAGCAGCAGAAGCACACGTGCAGCTGTACCGTATGCGGGAGGAAGCGTACTGCGATCGAGGAGGAGCTGGAGGGCCTCTACGACGCCTACTACCTGGAGTTGGAACAGTTCGCGAATCAAGGCGAGGGACCCCCCATGCTGCCTCCACCCCGCGATTTCTCTTTAAGACCACCCCGAGGGCTACCGTCGAGTTACGCCAACCAGCCGCCTTCGCGTGGCCGGATAGTAGAACATGTGGGCGACGACGAAGACGAGGACGAGCTGGAGGAGGTCTACAGCGAAGATGAAGTGGAGGACGACGATTATAGTGACGACGAACCTCCCGAGGAATTCCATAACTCTCACGATCGAGACGTCGCAGATTTCTTGACGTTTGGCAACAGCCTTCAAGTCAAGGGTACGCAGCTTCTTGACTCACTTCTCAACAAATATGGTAACATGGACTTAGGCGGCATTCTCACCGTGGCGGATGACCTCCTCAAAAACGACGGCAAGCGTTTCATCGAAATGATGGAGCAGCTCGCAGAGCGTCGGATGGCCCGTGAGGAGGACGCTCGCGAGCACTTCTCCCGAGGCTATAGTCATCCCAATGGCTCATACTCCACTCCTCATAATCACCCTCCTCCTGAAGAAGACGAATACGACGACGAAGAGGACGAGGAAGAAGACTATGACGATAGTCAAGACGAGGAGTATGAGGATGAAGAGGTATACTCGAACCCTTCTGTGATGCCATCCCAGTCCCATGCTGAGTGCTGCTGCCAGGACCAAATGACGGAGGAGCAACGAATGGAAGAGGGTCGCCGCATGTTCCAGATATTCGCAGCCCGCATGTTTGAGCAGAGAGTTCTCTCGGCCTACAAGGAAAAGGTGGCCAAGGAGCGCCAGCAAAAACTGCTGGAAGAGCTGGAGGACGAGAATCGACAGGTCGAGCAGCAAAAGGCGAAGAAAGCCAAGAACGCGCAGAAGAAGAAGGATAAGGCCGCTCAGAAAAAGCAAGCTTTGGCCGAGGAGAAAGCGCGCAGGGAGGCCGAGAAGGCGGCGGAGGAGGCGGCACGACTACAAGCTGAGAAGCAGCGGGTTGCTGAACAAAAAGCCAGGGCCGAAGAGAAGCGAAAGCAGAGGGAAGCGCAAAAGAAGGCCGAAGAGGAGGCTCGTCTACGAAAAGAGGCGGAGCGCCAACGACGGATCCACGAGCAGCGCGAGAAGCAGGCCGAACAAGAGCGCAAAGCCCGCGAAGTCAAGGAGAAGGAGAAGAAGCTCAAAGAAGAGCAGCGGCAACGGGAGAGAGAAGCCCGAGAGCAGAAAGAGCGTGAAGCCCAGGAGCGAAAGGACAAGCAGGATCGAGACAAGCGTGAAAAGGAAGCCCGAGCGGTCAAAGCCCAGAAGGACGCCCAGACTGCCCGCGAGGCCAAGGAGAAGCTCAAGGAGGAAAAGGCTGCCGCCCAAAAAGCGGCCAGTCAGGCTTCACAGCCTCTTCAGATTCCCAAGCGTGGACAGCAGCATCCTGTGTCCATCCCGACCGTCCTTCCGCAACACCCCTCGAACCCCGCCAGCTACGCATCGCCAAAGATCCCTATCGCGACCCCCGTGATTCCCAAAGCACCCACGCCTATTCGACCGCGAACAATGTCACAGCAACAGGAAGCGATCCCGGCAAGCTCATCAGCTTCCCAGTCGGCTTCCGCCTCGGCTACCAGCCAGAACCCTTCGCCTCACTCACTCACACCCGCCCGAATGAGCCCGGGTCCTATAGGACAGCGGAAGGGAAGCGCGAGCACTACCGCAACAACGTCTCAAAACTCCCACTCAGTATCACCTACGAATGGCCAGTCTAGGCTACCCAGCCAGTCTACCCCGTTCAAGATACCACCCATGGGCATGCAACACCCTCCTGGATTATCTCATCATCCGCCGCCAGGCTTTCCACACCGGATGTCTCATGATGCGATCTTCCCTCCTGGATTCAGGTCCGGCCCCAATGTGATGATGCCTCCTCCTGGTATTAATGGCCCAGCTGGCCGTGGTTTCCCTCCAGTACCTATGGCGCCTCCTGGGTTCCCTCAGGCCGGTGGAGACCAGTTCGGAATGGGCGGATTCCCGATACCAAAAGACATTCCTCTACCGACGCATGGCCGTCATGGCTCAGGGCAGTTTGAAAACACGCCACCGACGTCGACGCAACCTATAGGGCGACCTGCACCTATTGGACGCCCTGGCAGCGTCAGTCTTGGGCGATCATATGATGAACAAGAGGACGAGACCACGCACCTTGGAAGTCGAGCACTTCTTGGAGACGACGAACCTCTTGTTCCTGAGGTCAACCCTGGCAGCTTACGAAATCAACCTCCAGGACCACGTGGTGACTTCCCGGCGAGCCCTTTCCTGGCCTCAGCATTCCCGATGGCACACAATCCCTGGGGCCCCCCAGCTGGCGGTGCGCATCCCTTTCCACCTCCAGGTTTTGGAAACCCTGGTTGGGGAGCACCAAGTGTGCCCCCAGGCTTTGGTATGGGCTCTCCGGTCCCTGCACTGAGCTCTATCCGTCCCGCAGCCCAACCCAGGCATGTTGCTGTTCGATTGATGCTCTGCCAGGCTTGTAAAGACCTTGCCAGCGTGGGCGACCCCGAAGGCTATATTGACATCACGACAATCAAGTCACAGATTGATGCCGTTACTGGTGACCACAGCATCTCTGAGTTGGATCTGTTGAATCTGTGCGAGACTGAAGGGAGCCTATCCAATGGAGGCGGCACGTTCGATATCAAGCGAGATGCTGGCGGCTCTGGCAAGCAATGTGTGCGTTGGGAGCCGGATCCGAGTGATGGTTTCAGTCCTCAGTACCGAGCGGTTGGTGCGCCGGGTGAGATTGGTAGTCCGTTGACGACCCATGCACCGATGCGCGGAGGGATCTAGGGAATTCCCGGCCGGACCAGTCGGACGAGCCAGCGGACCAGCAGTAATGACTCGACAGAGGCACTCCGGGCCTTGGTCCGTGATAGCAGTCCACTCGAGATGGAATCGATTAAACGCAGTAGTGAGCACGACAGTATCTCGCCTAGGAATGCTTCAACTTGGAGGCGGCGACGAAACCCGTCTTGGCTGGATGTTATCGAGCAGCCTTCAGAACAAACGCCATCTTGTGGAACTCTGGAGAGGAGCAAGGACACAGGGAGCAGGCCGGAAAAAGGGATGCCATAAACGGTCTGGTCATAAATAGGTCTTGCAGTGCATTCAAATGGATATGTCTGATGCCTTTGGCGCAGCAGTCTGCCCGGCGTTGTAGGTATTGAGGAAGTAAGCCAGCGGATTAGCGTGAGATTATCGCTGTGCTGGCGGAAAGGAACCTTGTTCGAGTATCGAATCATGGGCATGATGAGCCTCGAAGAGACTTTTACAAAGTATGCGTGTCCAGAATTGACTGGTGATGCCTTAATTTGTGCCAACACGTAAAGTTCAGAGGGGGGCCAGGCTCTTATTTGGCACATAACTGCATACTTAATTGGTGGCTGCGGTTCACAAGTAAGCGATACCTAAGTACGAGTACGGACTAGAGGGAGTTAGCTTTTGAGGGCATTCCCATGCCCGGGATCATACCCTTGCTCTGATGAAGTTGGTGGAGACAAGGGGAGAGCAACTTGATCTGTGGGGCATCTGTACCGGCAAGTAACCCTCCCGATATTGTGAGATCTGTACATCTGTACTCTGGCCGTTTCGGGACTACAATGGAAACACACGAGGCAGGAGCAAGAGGTACACGTAATACTTTAATTCAACGTCTAACGTTAATACACAAGGTTTACCCCATATTGATGACATTGACACACTTTGATCCTTTCCCATTGCTCCCAAAATAAAAAGCCAAACATGATCATGGTGTCCCCCAACTGGCCTGATATCAAGGTATCAAAAACAATGTCGACCCTCAATCCCGTGGCCTTGAACGAATTCAAGGCTTCGCTCGCCCGCTTACAATATCACCGGTGGATGAATAGACACAAACTCAGTGCCCGCGCTGTGGTGCCCACGCAGGCTCCTCTCTCACGCTCTGCAGCCTCCCCGTGCCCCTCCCCTGGCCGGACCGTCCCGCCTAGATTCGGTTCTGGTCCTGGAAGGGGTTGCCTGCCGGGTTCGATTGGCCAGAGGCGTTGCGAATGAGGGGCTGACGCTGAGCAGCGCGCTGCTTTTTGGTGGCGGCACGGGCGAGGGCGACGGTCTCGGCCTTTGCAACGAGGCGCTTCTGCTCCTTCTTGTCACGGCAGCACATGAAGGTGAGGTAGCCGATCATGAGGGCGACGCCGACGGCGAAGCAGATGGCGATGACGATGCCGGCCGTATCAATCTCGATCTTCTCCATGCAGATGTCGTTGTGGCTGGCGTCCGTGGTGCAGATCATCTGTTCGGCACACTCGCTGGTGGTGACGTCGGTAGAGAAGCAGGTGATGGTCTTGACATGGCCGTCCTTGGTCTCAAGAGGGCATGATTCCGTCGACGTCTTGCTGGTGGTGAAGCATTCTGTACCGGACTTGGGCGCTCGCTTCTTGAGGGCGGCCTTGGTGACGGCGGGCTCAGCCCGAGGGACCAGCGTGGGCAAAGGAGCGGCTTGGTAGCGCTTCTTGAGATCGCCAGCCTTGACAAGCTCCTCGCAGCGCTCCAAGGTGTGGTGGGCCTCAACAGCAGCCTCATCGTCGGAGCAGCCGGTCGTGGAGTAGCAGTTCTTGACGGCGGCGTCATCAAACTTTTCGAGTTGGGAGAGACAGTGTGTGAGAGCACCCGTGTTGGCACAGTCAGCAAAAGCAGCCAGGTCAGCGCTGAAGTCGGCGAAGCACTCCTGCTGAGTGACGGCGAGCGCGTTACCCGCCAAGAGGACGGCGGAATATGAGAAGCGCATATTGGGCGGTAGAATCGTGGCTCGTCGGACTATCGCGTGAGTTGGTCTCAGATGAGCCCCTAACGAGTGATAGGCTTTGGGTTATTGACTGCTTCAGAGGATGCCCCGCAAGCTCCGATTGTCGATTGGGATTGAGCGATGAGTCGAGGGAAGATCAAGACAGCTCAATGCGTCGCTACAAGAAGGCGACAAGAAAGGGAGGAAGAGGCTTCTGTGGAGGCGAGGGCGGAAACAAAGGATGGAGACTGAGGGTTGATGATGATGCGGCCCAGTAAAGGGATGGGAATGAGGAAAGGAAAAAGAAGCGAAAAAAGGGTCCCAAAGGAAAACAAGGAGAAGAAGAGAGAAAGGATTACTTTGGCCAGCTCTTGGAGGACCCAATGGGATAGGTCGGGGGGGCTGACAGGGAAATGGGCCAAAAAGCGCAGGGGATGTGAGGCGGTCTTTGGGGCTGGGGGCTTACTATTATGGAGACCCAAGAATGGGAGCTGCTAAAAAAAGGGGAGATGATGATCCCTGGACGGGCAGCAGCTCCAAGCTATTTTTCGGAAACAAGCCACGGTGAGACGCCAACGAGCGCGAGCGCTGAGAGACGAGAGCTGCTCGCGGGATGAGAGTGAGACATGGGGGTGTTGGCAGGGCTCTTCTCTTTGTTGCTTGGGGGGCACGCGCTAACTGGCAGTGATAGAACGTGTCCGGTTGTCTCTTTGTTTTCGCATTTAATTACCAGGGACGCGATCCCCTCTCGTGCGGCTGGGGGTTTAGCTAGAGGAGGACTGGCCGGACAGTGATGACGGGCGGGTTGATGAGCTGGCAGATGCTGATGGTGGAACTGACTGCATTCATCTACAGCGACTAGCTTCTACTCCGTACAGACATTACAGATGGATTTCCGTTGAGCCAAACACGGCACTCAACCACACATGAAAGAGGACCACGATCAAGTCCTGTTACTGTGTAGAATCTCGCAAGGACTGGCTGGACCCATGTCTCGAAACATGGCCCAGAAGTCCCAAGCGTCTTCAGTGGCTGAGGGACGGCGGTGCATCTGCCATGGGCCAATGAGGATGCTTAGTTGGACGACTGGTGCGACAAGGCACGAGAGCGTGGCATTCATTCTCTTTGTTGGGATCGACCAGAAGTGACAGCTTGGAGTTGGGTCTGGGTTTGATATATCAACCTCGTTTGCTCTTCCGCTTACCCTTACAGACGACGGTGACAGAGAAACAGAGAGAAGTCCCGGGTTCAGCAAAGGCTTAACTGGTGCATAATGACACCCTGTCGCCGCCCAATCCGACGCCATCATCACCGCCTGCATCTGCCCTTTGGAGCCCTGTCAAACTGTTGCTAATGCCAAGTTCAAGCTGTCTCTTTGCTTGATCGATATGGTAATACGGATACTTTCCTGACTGACAACGTTATCTATGTCGCATCGGGACGTGCCGCATCAATAGTCCGACTTTACGGATACTCTCTACGTACTTTCATACGTGTTGTTCAGGGGCTGTACGGTGTAGTTACGGAGTACTCCATATGGTCTACTTAGGTATGTATGCTGGCTCATGTGGTCAGTGCGGTGCGGTGCTGGCACGGCACTTGGCAACAAATCCATGAAAGCATTAATCCATCATCTCCCTACGAGATCTCCATAAAAAGCATCTGCAAGATCAATGTCTTCTAGGGCGCCCTTTTGACGAGGTTCAGCGTGTGGTCGAAAGGCACCAGATCTGATCGTCTCACAAACGCACGTCATTCTTTCCGAGCAGCCAATCCGGGGAAAGCCATGTGAGTCGACGTCATCACCTGTAGAGAGAGAGGCATTCCCCCTCGACCTGCTTTTTGCTCGTAATGACTGCACAACCTCAATAGGTATAAAAGCGGGCAACGAGCGAATTCAACTCGAGCCATTTCTTCTGAACCACTATATCATCCAAAGCTATCAAAGTTGTCAATACGTTGCTCTCCGAATACCCATCTCGACCTACCCGATCCGTAACGAAATAAAAACCACCCTTCATCATGCCTCTCGTTGTTCCTGGCATCAACTCGACATCCGGCGACAAGGCCGAGGAGTGGCAGAACAAGCTCGTCGGAAAGAAGCTGTCTGACGAGGATTCCTCAAGCGAGACGGTATGACTTCCCTTTATACCTGCTATTTAGACAAGTCGAGCTAATACAGCTTTTAATAGGTGTTTGCCAAGCGAGACCTCCCTCAAGAGACACGCGTCATCGAGCCAGGAATGATGGTCACTAAGGACTTCAACGAGAATAGGTTGAACGTCCATCTCAAGGACGACGGGACTGTTTCCCACGTGGTCAAGGGCTGATTTGTCTGGGCTGGAGAAGATCACAGCCATGGGACATAGTGCAGAAGATAATGAGGAGGCATGATGACGCCTTGGAAAACCATGGCAAAATGAGACCAACAGAATCAAGACCACAGCTTACTCTCTTCCCTCTGAATTACGTAGTTTGACTCGGTCTTCTGTTCTTGACGGGATCAATCGTGTTGAATGCTTGACTGAACCTCGTTTATTGCATCTCGAGATTTACCCCGCCACCTCCGATCTGCGGGGCATCGACTTTTCCGCTACCAAAACATACCACCCCACCACGACTTGAGCTTCATCCTCACGAGACATTCTCCAAGCTTTTACTTTCCTTCTGCCTACCATATCAATCTATTCCAACCACTCTTTACTCCTAATCGCTCGCTTATCAAGTCTCGGCACTGCCATAAACCCCTCACAATGTTCAAGAAAGAGTACCTTCCCCTCAATCGACGACGTTTTTAGCCCTCAACTCTGAAAGCTAACCTTTAATCTCTACGCACAGGATCCAAGGCTCCCCGAAGCAAAAGCTCAAATCTTCCGTTCAGCGATCCCTCCGCCAGAACCTCCTGGCCACGTACCCCCTCCTCACGCCCTACATCGACGAGATCCTGCCGAAGAAGGCCTCCCTCAGCAGCATGAAGCTGACGGACCGCAACACCCTCTACGTGCTCGACACGGTGCCCCTTTTCTACCAGCAGGACATCTCATCCGTTATCCTCCCGCACCTGCGTCTCGTGCACCGCTTCCCCCAGGCCTTCCCGACCATCCGTATCGACCGCGGCGCCATCCGCTTCGTGCTCTCGGGCGCCACACTCATGGCACCGGGCCTAACGTCGCCCGGCGGCAGGTTGCCGGGCGAGGGCGTGCCGGAGGGGCTGGAGGAGGGCAAGGAGCTGGAGCAGAAGCTGAACGAGGATGGCGGCTGGAGTAGGGAGCTTGAGAAGGGGGAGCCTGTGGTAGTCACGGCGGAGGGGAAGGAGGAGGCGTGCGCGGTGGGGACGCTGGTCGTGGGGACGAAGGAGGTCAAGGCTAAGGGCAAGGGGCCTGTGATGGAGGATGCGCATTTCTTGGGCGATGGGCTGTGGAATTTGAGTACGGAGTAGGGGGGTTGTACTTTCAGAAGCGAAAGGGGAAGGAAAATACGTGATACCAATATACGCATGCTGTTATCCTGACCTTTTCTTTTATTCTCTAGCTGACCGTTTACTTTGGTGGTACTGAAGCCCCTTTATGTGACAACTGTCGAATGCGATGTATGATTTAAAGACCGTGTCGACGAACTGGCGTTACCGAATGTCGATGGAGCTCACCAGGGTGAAGACGTCGGCGTAGCGGGAGTGTTGTCATCAGGGTCTAAGCCCAATGCTCCCAGCATAATACATACTTGATTCTCGTGGATTGAATGGTGCTCCCTCGCTGTGGTTCTCCGAGACAGCGCGTCTGTTGTAGCTAGAGGGGAGGAATAGCCACGTACGGTGACTCTCCCAACATGGTGACCGGGCGTAGGAAGTCCGCTATATCATCTGGTTCCCCAGAGAGAGAGAAAGAGAGAGAGGGCGGTAAGGGGCTTTTATTATTGTCCCCCTTATGTATGGGAGGGTTGATAGAATAGCCCTGGATAATATCTCATCAACGCATCGAAGTCTGAAGAAATAGACGTCCGTTGAGTGATGCTAAGGGCGACTTGCCTCTTTGTGCCGCGTGTCTTCTAGCTGCTTTAACAATCCACATCTGGATTGTCCAGTCAAGGCAGAAATATTTATCCAAAAATATTAGAGCTATATCTACCCTTTGGAGCGTGTAGGACGGTTGACGTAGACACGGCGAGTCGTAATCAACCTCCTCACAAACTGCTAAGCCAGATTAAAGCTGCCTTATCATAAAATACATACGGTGAGTTTAGGTTTGACTGACCCTGTATGGGGATTGCAGCGATGCAAGCCTTAAAAACAGCTGGCGTGCTGTGATAAAGGAATTGGCCTGGGACACTTTGGTGGCTTGGTATAAACCGCTTGCACCTCTCTTACGAGTTGTACTAGCAAACAAGCAGTAGTCTATGATCTTGTAAGTGTGGTCCTTTAGAATTTGAGATACGATAAGCTCGAGCCTGGGCTTATTTCAAGTGTAAGTCGACAGGTGCATAGCAGATGAAAATAATCCTTTGCCGCCTGGATTAGTAGCACATCGTCTGAGAAGCAGAGTGTGAAAATGAATGACGAAGCTGGGTTGATATGCAAGACCCAGCCCGGGAGTATCCAGGTATGCATATATATATTATGGACCTTGTCATGCTGTTACCAGTCTTCCACAAAGACGCCAAGGTTATGAATCTGATGCACAACACAAGCTAAACGCATGAACACAGAAGTGATTTGGCCATATATATATAAATATATATATATATATATGAAGCCGATAAGCGGCATAGTAGACGGTAAACAAGTAAACTGCGTGAGCGACTGATTTTGGTGTCCCTTTGCTAGATACTAACGTTAAAGTACAGTAGAATTTTGGATGAGTACAAGGGCGTGCTGTTGACAGTCTCGACGAACAGTCTTACTCAAGGTTGAGAAGCTGCATGGTGTATGAGAAACTGCAATTAGAGTGAACAGTACGATGTATACCCCGGCGGCATACCTAGATTTGCGAGCTACAACAACATTGATCGACTCATAAGTCGAGAAATATCACCCTCACAGATGTGTACATACATAAGATGTTAGCTCAATAACTGCATCGCCAAACAACCCATCCGACAAACCCAGCACCAGTGATCCAATGGCCCGTCGCCCTCCACTTGAGCTCCTCACCCCCATTCAACCAGACGACGACGCCATCGCCGAATCTCACCAGCGACAAGACGGCAGCAAAGGTTGTGATGGCGCCCTCGTTGCCCTGGTTCTGCAGCAACATCATCGTCAGGCCGTACGAAATCTCGCGCAGACCCTTGAAGTACATGAGCGGCGATATGGCGCCGCTTTTGGAGTCGGGTACGCGGGTTTTTGGTGAGGACTCGAGCAGTAGGCCGACATGGCCGTATTCTTTCCGCGGCGAGGCGAGGGCCATGACGCCGCGGGCGAAGCAGGCTGCGCCGAGGACGTATGAAGGGATGGAAGAGAATGTGGTCATTTTTTCCCCTTCTTTTTTCTTTGGGCGAGATCTAATGTTGGTGGTTAGATAGAAACACGATGGAGGAATGAGTATACTTTGGAGATTCGGAAAGTGAAGGGGTAAGAGACTGGGACTAGAGATCCAGCTAGTCTGGACGTAGAATGGGCGGAGAGTGCGTTAAGTCCACTAACAGGATCACCAGGATTACCAAGGTAAGAAAGCTAGGGGTATAACTTAGAGGTGCAACGTCGACATCTTGCTGTAAAACATGTACTTTTCAGTATGAGATTGCTTGTTCAATGAGATTGACCTCTGCAAATACTGAGATTGTGTAACAGTTGGATAGATTTTGGTGGCATATGAGACGCATGAAAGATTTGTATCGTCAGGGAAGATCTATTATCAGCACCAGCGCTACCTTGGGTATATTTAGTGATTGGAAACAAACAATATCTAACTACGGATAGACCGTGGATATCTAGCAGTCAATAGATAACGTGGGAAACACTGTCTGCTTTAATACACATGCTCTAGCCAGCGTGGAGTGGCGGACATACGGCAAAGTCAAACGCGGTGCTCAGCTAACGGTCTTTCATCTAATTATTCACTCAAGAGTCAAGTCGCAGACCAAGGCCACCTTTTTGTAACCTGTCTAGAATAGCAAATGTTTGCTGGGCTCATGATACAGATCCACTAAAGTGACAACACATCAAAAAACAACACGACTGCTTGAAGAAGAACTGTACCTCTTCTGAAAAGGCCAGCTAATTACAAGGTGACTACTACTGACAATAGCGTGGCCTGTTGGAAGCCAATCGCTATGATCCGACTCTTCAGCGACTTGGCGAGCAGAGAGTCTCGATCAAATGTCCCTGGTATTGCTGCGCATGACGTCTGAAAACCCTCCTCCGAAGGCATCGCTCGGAGAAATCACCTCGGCAATCCACCACAAGAACAAACCAATTGCACAGCCTTGAAGGGTCTAGATCGTCATTAAAGGGGAGTCAGTTCCTAATGCTAAATATAGGCCTGGATACTATCCGCTGTTAGCGTGTGCCCAATCCCCATTTTTAGATGTCTCAGCTTTTTAGTTACGAGTCGGGTCTAGATTTCGGGCCTCCCGACTTGACCGCTTGAGCCTCCCTCCGCCTGTAGGACCCCGAAAATCCAGCCTACGTAGGTAGTTCTCGTATTTCCCCAATGCCGTGATGCCGTAGCTTCGGTCCATGGTCCCAGCTGAGGGCGGAGAAGGTCGCTCGTGATGGTCCGGGGGGCGTTCTCTGAAGGCCTCTGCCGAGCTGATCTCCGCAATGACGATACGGATGGAGAGGTTGGAAATGTATATAAGGACGTGGTGTAAATGCTTCCACAAGTATTGAATCAACTCATCACTCACTCACATCTTCTCTCCAACACTCGCTTCCAGCTCAACTCTCAGTACCTATCATCAACTCTCTTCTCTCTCCAGCTCAGCTCCAACAACCACCACTAGCAACCATGCAGATCAAGGCCATCCTCCTCACTCCCCTCGTCGCCGCTGGCTTCGCCTCGGCCGCTCCTCAGAAATCAACCCAGTTCGAGGCCATCGCCCTCCGCTCGGCCAGCGAGATTCACTTCGCCCCCATCCAGGCGGCCAAGAGCCACATCTCTCTCAACCTGGCCAAGCAGGGCGCCAGCTGCGACGCCAAGTCGGACAACCACGCCGTCTTCAACCTCGTGGGCGACGAGCTCTTCCTCTACCGCAAGTCGGCCACCCCCCAGCAGCTCTACGTCGACCGCTCCGGCATGGGCCAGGGCGTCCTCGGCTACACCACCGGCGCCCAGCCGATCCCCCGCAACGCGGAGCGCAAGGGCTGGAAGATCGACAAGTACGGCGACCTCTCCTTCAACGGCGCCGGCCTCATCGCCTGCCCCAACAGCAAGAAGGCCGGCGGCTCGTGGTCCGTCTGGGTCGACGCTGGTGTTGAGCAGCCCGGCTACAACAAGGGCTGTCTGGGCTTCTCAGCCCGCACCGTCAAGGCTACCAAGCCCAACAGCTGCCTGTACACTCAGCAGCAGTAGAGGAGCATTGTGTTGCTTCACGATGGACCAAGGGAGCTGGGAATATGACGATTTGCATAGCCTTTTTGTTTTGGTTTAAACTGTCCTTTTAGAATTAGCATTAGACAGCACAGCGACCGTGATATTTGTTTTACACCATGATTTTAATAGAATATAAAATGATATTCATCAAGTTACATCTTGTTTGTTCCTCCAAAATATGAGAAGATGTCCTGCAACGGCAACGGAGAGATGTGACCCGGTTGCTCGTCGATAGTCGTTACAGTGGCAGGCGAGAGTGAATGGAAGCATGCTTGGCGACTTGCGGTGACTGGCTGTCTTTGGTCTTGGCTGATCGATATGATGCCTCTTGTAATCCATAGACTGCAAGGCTGCCAAGCCTCGTGAACTCATGTGTATAGTCACCCCATTTGTTGCTCAGACAGAAAATATAGTATTGGAATCTCAATCAGCTTTAGATCACCGTTGTTGAATTATCACGTACCCTTGTGACTTTGCAAAACGAATTGTCCGTAATGAACCGACAAGTTGATTGTAACTCCGCGTTGGACGAAAGGATTCAAAGCCTAACTCTTTCTCTGGCAGGAATAACCCATGCCGTGTAATCATGTACAGCAGATATCAAGCACCGAAAAATACGCTCTTTTTTCGTAGAACTTTAGTGGTCAAAAACGATGATCTCCTCGTTCCATCTCCCCCAAGTCTGGGCTTCCTCGTAGATGTAGGTCACTGTAATGCCATTAGAGCAGGATTGCCTGAAAGTACTACATCCTCTTGATGAAGACGCCAAGTGAGTTCAATCTACACCAGGTGGCTGGTATTTGAAAAAGGTATGGTCAGACGGTGATTGTGTGTAACGACAAGATAGGTCTGACGCTCTGGACGAGATACCTTCGCAGATGGATTCTCAAGTGGGAGCTCGACTCACGGAAACCAGCCTGCAACAAGTGTAGATGTCTCGTATTAATCAACCAGGAACTATACGACTAATTGTGACTCGAGGATAGGAAGACGAGGTAGTCGAAGTAAATACTAACAGATATTGTCAACCCTGAAGTAAACGTCGAGTGGGCTCTCCCCCATGTGATAATGGTTTCTTAATATACTTACTTTACCTTTACCACAGTAGTCGAGCTCTTACAAGAGTAAAATGTGTTATCGAAGCTGGCCCTCTTTGCTTAAAGGATCAAACAAAGAGTCGTGATTGATAGGAGTTCAAGATGACTAGTGAGTAGACCTCCATTACTATGCTTGCTTCTCCCGGAGTGATTAACTATTACTTTATAGCAGAGCCTAGATTTACCAGGCATTAAGCCATAACAAATTTGCTTTCTTGAAGGTGGTGAATAGTTTCAGTTGTGCTCATAGTGTGAAGTTATTATCAAGGCACTTATATTCTGATAGAAATATTTGAACGTTATGAAAGACCAGCTCTGTTGTTTGTCAAAGTTTTAGAAAAGGGGCCAATGATTGGACTGTAACATCAAGCCTCTGTTTGAAGATATAGGCACAAATAAAAGGAAGATACTGTTAACTACGAGATGTAGTTACGGTTATAACGACATGGTCATTTGTTAATTGTTAGACAAAGAGATCAGGGGTAAGATCCAGCATCAACATTTGTTGAGTATATATCAAGTGCGCCTACTCCATATACACCACGTTTACTCGAGTTCTCTGCAGTTACTGCGCTTTCTCCTTATCTAGCTTGGACATCGTCTCGCAGGTGGCTGGTACATCACGGCTTTGGTCTTTGGCAGTATAGGTCTTTATCCCCTGGCTTACACCAAATAGGAAGACAAGGCTGTGGTAGCTTTCAAAGTGACCGTGACACCTAAATATAAAGGTTCATAAGAGGTAGACGTACCCCTTCAGGTCAAGACCGAGACCAGATCCCATCCTGTGACCTTTTTTGTGAGCGTGCTGCTGAATTCACTCTCTCACGATGGCTCAAGTCAAGCCCACATTAGTTACTTCTTAGATACTCCAAGACTTGTAGTATCTCTCAGAGCAAGCTTTCTTCAGAAGATGTAAGATTCTTCTCCTCCGAGCGTGGATTGCATAGTTAACTGTAACTACATGGCCTTTGCGCCTGATCGGTATTGATGATAACAACTACGAAGCACCAAGCTAACAATCAAGCTCGGTCTAGATGAAAGACATGTTCATCTAAGCGTCCTGCCATATGTGCTCCTATCCGAGTGGCTTGGAATCGTCCTTGAAGTGTTCACTCAAAGACTCTGAGAGCCTTGACTAAACTTCGAGATACTGCTTGGTGAGGAAATATCGACCTGTTAGCCTCCCAGCTCATACATAGGCACAAAGTTGAGCCATGCCCAAGAAAATAGGATATGTCTTTGCAGAGACATTACTAGACCAAGAGTTGCAAGATCTGCTAGGTCCTGCATAAGGTAGTCGCCCAAGACCTCGTCCCTAAAGTCCATTTTGCGGTCGTTCCACATGTCTCTAAGAGTTGCCCTGCTGTTGTGCCCGGTTTGACCTCGTCGGAGATTTCGTCGATATCGTACTTCTTCGTCATCTTCTGGAGCCTGTGGAGGTGCTGCAACTCAAAAAGAGTGCAATCTTATAGATGGGAGTCTGGTAAGGTGACAGTGTCGATAGGGGCTTCAAGCTTCGCACGATGGTTAACGGACCCTATCTCTGCCGCTGGACGATGAGGAGGTTCTGGGTCAAATTCTCCAAGTCTTAAAGGGGGCTCTGTTATGATGCATGTCAAACTAGCAAATGTTTCTTCTGTAGCTTCGATAGACCAGGCTAGCTGTATCTCTATCGGAATTCGGCATTGTCTGGAGCCCTTGCGGACAGCGATCAATCGAGCCGAACGCTTGGCCGGATCGCTACGACAGGAGGATCTTCCTCCGGTCCCCTCTACAATGATTGATGTGCAACGACTGGTCCCTGGTATTGATGCATTTCTCTGCGCTGTTATCTCGGACCCTGATGCAACAGGTTCTCTAGAGGGCGAGCTTCTCCAGCTGGTCTGCTATATCGACCAGCGGACCGTCTTGAATATGTGGTTGTCTGACTTTGTGCTCCGTGGTGATTGAGTCTTTTGCGGGCTCCAACATCCATCTGGTTCCTTCTTCCATGCCCATACGGTTGAATCAGATGTACAACTTGTCGCGGTACTCTTCAGGTACGAGCGGAGCTGTCCGTTCGTCTACTCTGTCACGAATAGTGTCGGACAGTTCCTCTTCTTCTGTGTGGCAGAGGTGTAGCTTGTCCATATAGCGGACCAGCTTGAGAAGCTTGCCCTCGCCATGCCGAACTCCGACAGAGACACCGCTGTCCAAATTAAAAGAGCGTCCGATAAGCTAATTCAATACCAGCAATACATAGCGCATATGGACCGACACCTCCTTAACGAGCAGAGGGATATCGCCAGGATTATATACCAGTCGATGGCGGAGTTCCGCACGCTGGACATTGAGCAACTCGGGAACTTCATACGACGAGCCAACACCAATAATAGATCGAAGACCAATGATTGGTACACGGACACTATGGAAGACGTTGCGACACACCTGTCCAACCGGGAATGGCTGGCGCAGGTGCAAGCCAGTATCCATTGACTCCGTGCATCAACTTTGGACTATGAGGCGTAAACTATTTGGCATCTGGTTAGTATTTCATCAACTATTCTTCGTCTACCAGGATGTCCGAATATCAACCACTGGGCCTTGACCTGGTGTTGCCAACCTTCATTTTCTAAGTTGTCGAACTAGAATATATAACCTGCATGGAGAAAACTAAAAGTTAGACCGCCGGCTCCATGAAGTTGATGGGCTTGTGGTCGACTGGCAAGATAGCGGTCTCCCTGCGGATCCGACGAGTATCACGATCCGGGAGAGGCGGGCGAGGCAGTGAAAAGGAGGCAAGGGGATGCATGGGAGAGGGCAGCTGAAGATCAGGTATTTCTTCAGAGCCCTCATTGTCCTTTGCATCCACCACCTCCCCTTCTCCTTCTCCTTCCTCCTCCCCCTTCTCTACTTCTCCTCCTCGTACCGAATTCTGCTGCCAGGGAGTCGTTCTAAGACCTGTACGCCCAAAGAACTCCCAATACCTTTCCTTGAACTTGCTCCCAGGGTTGCGTCCAATGAACTCGTAATATTGTTCGATGGCGTCTTTAAACTCCACTTCGTAGTCGGCGGTGAGGTCAGGCCACATCTCGTGGTCTACCAAGAGAACATAAAGAACAATAAGGTCGTTGGACTTGGTATACGCGGAGAGGCGAGTATCCTTTCCCATCATGAACCAAGAACGGTAGATCTCCTCGGATCTGTAGACAAAGTAGTCTCGGGTTAAAGGGGCCGCGTACGGAGAATGAGGGTTGTGGAAGAACATGCGAAAAGCAATGTATCGGTCAATCGTCTTGGATAGGGTCTCTACCTCCCGGGGCATCTTTCGATCCAGAGCAAAGAGGAGAGTAGCCAAGATGAGGGGGAGGTTCAATCCCTCTTCTGTTCCGACGAAGCCAACCAGGGTCATAAAGGTCTCGAGGAGGAGAACCAAAACAGAGGGATCTAAGTCCAGGACCTTTCTTTTCCACAGGAACTCCTAGCCCTGATACTTTGTAAGAACGTCGATGGGAAGCATGAAGGATCGTCCGCGGACGTCGAACCGGTAAAGCCTTCGAGTACTGCACCAACTAGGGTTAGTTTGTGGCTTGCGAGGTTTGAAAAAGGAAGTGAGTATTGATAACGCGGTTTCTGGTTTTATTATAGATGTCTTCGAGCATAAGTGATGCAGGAGAGAGCCATGACTTATGTAGAAGCTACAAGTTGACCAAGGCAAAATGATGTAGGGAAGACGAAGACAAGCTGCTGAACAAAGTGGACTTACTTGTCGAAAATTGTACCATCCATTGGACGAACTAGTCTCTCTGGGAACATGTCCTACGATATTCTTAGTATGCTGCTTAGAATAGTAAAAGGGCTATCAAGGGGAAAAGGCTTTGGAAGAAAGTTGTATAGCCAGAGAAGTTACTTACGGTACCGGGAAGCTCCCAAGGCTGAGAACATGCCGACTGATGTGTTTGGCTATTATCCTCAGGATCACTGATCTGAGATCCGGGGACAATTAGAGAGTCCTGGCGAGTAGATGCCCGACCAGCAGAAGCAGGAGGTCCTGGCTGGTTTCCAGGAGAAAGATGAGGAGACTCGGGAGGGTATATGCCAAGAGGGTTCGAAGAATCGGCAGGACGAGAATGGTCTTCAGAGTTTCTAATGCTCCGGAGGAAGACGTTACCGAGAGATTCATCTCCGGGTTGACCTCTAGCTCGGCGTTCAGCAGCTGCAAGGTCCGCGTAACGACGACGACGAACGGCGGTTCTTTGACGTCTGACTCGTTCCCAGAAGCCTTGAATCTGAGCGAGAAGTTGTCTGTGCGGCATCCTTGCGAAGCGGGTATTTGACTTCGATTTGTGAATCTTGAAAACGTCTTCGATGGTAACAGAGGTCAGTTGAGATTTGAAGAAAGAAGGGCAACTCGAAGAAAGAACAGGAGTGAAATAGACAAAGAGGTCAAGCCTTAGCTAGAACAGAGAGGTAGGTAGACACGGCAAGGTGGTCTGTGAATACCAAAGAAGGACGACGAGGAGTATACTGACGTGGAGAAGATAGTATCTTACAAGGAGTGTCCTGTCAAGAGGCGACGGGAGCATGAAACAGTTCTCTTCTCTTGTCAAGGTTTGAATCGTCGAGCAGCTTCCCAGTGGCGGATAGCTACTAAAGAAGCTGGGAGAGGTCGAAAGCAGCAGCGAGACGAGGTGTGCTCTGGGAAATAGAAGCTTTCTTTCTAGATTTCGAAGGGATTTGTCCTGGAAGGAACCCAGAAGTGCAACCAACAGACTAGTTAGCCCCAGGATGTCAGTAAGGAGCATATCCAAAGGATGATCACTGGTAGGAAGAGAAGAAGCTCCCTGTTCCAGACACTTACCAGAGGGCGTCAAGAGGAACTGGAGTGTCCAAACCTAGAGCTGGGGGGAGAGAAAAGGAGATGACCCAGGAAGTAAAAATTGTGGGAGTTTGAGGTGCACGGAATAAGAGTGGCGTGGCCCCAGGTCAGTAATTTACGGCTGTACCTGGTAGAGATATTAGCCCTAGGCTCAAACGATAGAGGGCATGAAAGAGGGTAGTCGTGTTTGACAGCACAAACTGTTACAATGTTTGAACAAAGCATTCTCAGAAATCAATGTATTGCTTGTTGAATGAGGTACGAACTAGAAATATAGTGATGGGAATATACAATTACATCGAGTATCGTTTGGTGGTTTATTCACTCTTAAACTCGTGGTGCTGTTCGCTTCGACGTTAAACGAGGTCATTGTGGCCTTACCAATACTGATTCCAGCTTTCTTAAGAGCCATCTTGTCTTATTTCATAGTGTAGAAGATCTGAAATTTGGCTGGCCTCACAAGATTACAAGATTGCTCTACACTATCAGCTCTGTTAGGCACTTAAGCTAGATGGCTTCTGACATGGCATCACAGATCAATATCACAGCTACAATGGCACATCTCAAAGTATAGGTACCGTACTTTGTTGATCTACATACAATGGTCTTCAAACACGAGAGATGATCCTTCCCACCCTCCTCTGCATCTCCCCTTCCGCCTATTCAAGCAAAATGTTCATCCAGGCGGAAATTGCGGTAGTCGAACAAGGGCTGCCCATTTGCTTCGTGAGACGATTGTCCCGGGGCGGCAATCTGGTGTCTCAGCTTTTGGATGCTGTAAAATGTCGAAAGCTCTGCGTTGCTCTCCAAAGACTACAACACTGTTTTATCTTGGATCAATTAAGGCCCTCGAAGTGTCGTTGTGTCAATGTCAGAACTGCAGAGTGTCGTGTAAAGAATGACAGCCCTTGTCATGATGATGACACCGTGAAATGTTATAACGATAGAGTCTTGAAAGAATCACGGGACTACTCTTGTCGAGTCACTGAAGTCCCTCGAAGTGTCGTCTTATTAATGTGAGACCTAGGATCGTCATCCAAGAAAGCTGGCCGACCTTGCTGTGATCACCACCGTCGTCCTCGAAGATTACGAGGCAGGTTCTTTTCGAGTCACTCAAGTCCCTCAAAGTACCATCATGTTCTTGTGGACTGTTGTGGGATGGTCAAGAAGTTGGCAATCGAAGTATCCGTGTGAAATCGCGAAATGAAAGGTCGTTGAGGTCCGGAGATGGCATCGAAATGTCTCCCCTTAGAATCATTGTAGATTCAAAAGCAGACAGTTCGTGCAGTCGAATATCCGTGAGATCATGCTCCAAAAAGGTAGTGCCTCGAGAATGCCCGAGTGTTGAGGCAGAAGGCCCGTTGGATAGGAAAAGAAAAAAACGTAACTGATTTCGAAAACGGCTGGGAGAGTAGAGACGTTCTGTTCTGTTAGGTTAGATATGTTAGCAAGATACACCGAGTGAAAGGCAGACAGAACTGTCTCACCTCGAGAATTAGAAATACAGAATAGAAACATTGGACTTCGGGTATTTTGAATGAGATGATGAAGCTCTGCGATATGTCATCGCACAACATGCTGTAAGACGCTGGTTGTTTGCGCAAACCAACAGTCGCAAACTTGGTAGCCTCATGGGAAAAGAGGACTTTGGATGCTTGGAAGAACAGCTAGTCTAGAACTTGATACGGGTAATACTGATCGAAGTAGGGGTAGAAAAAAGTAGTGTTGGGCCACTGCTCACTGCTATCATCCGTGTTAGCAGCATATCAGAACATTGAGACTCAGAGACTATCAAGGCAAGGAGAGCTTCGACTTACCACACCTCGAATATAGGAAACACCACCGGTTGCACCTAGGTTCGGACAGGGTGCTGTTTATTGAGGTTTGCATTCCGTAGACCATTGTGATGTATCTCCATCGCGATGTCCCCGATCTCGTCTTTGTGGCCAGTGACAAACTCGCGGACATTGTCCATGATATAGTAGCCATTGCTGTCCCACAAAGTGCTGGGAGCGGAGACACCGTAGGAGTGATCAGCGTTGCAAATGATCTCCTTAAGAGCCTTAACGAGGCATCCCCGGTAAAGAATACCATGCTTGTCGGCACGATCCTCTGGGGAAGGGCAAACTTTCTTGATGACCTCGTTTTTGATGAACAGCTTCTGTTGCTCCAGTGTGAACTTCCATTCCTGCTCCTTGTATGCATCTTTGATGCCAAACCATCTGAAAGCCTTCTCACGAATCTCTTCGAGGGTGATGCGCTGCTTGGTGAAGCGTCCCTCTGCGCGGCATCGAGGCTTGAACTCATCTACCCACTTTCGATAGGCGGGACGCTGTTTCATGCGTCGACGATCGTTGGATCGGAGGGACTGGCCTTCCTCGCCTGTCTCGACCTCAGGTTGAACCCAGAACATGGGGCAAAGAGCCACATATTCATACATCTCGTTGAGACTTCTAAAAGAGACAGTCCAGAAGTCACTAACAGGAAGACCAAGGAACTGAAGGATCTCGGTAGGATCGTTAGTCAACAAGATCCTGGCCTTCTTGCGGTCAAACTTCTCGATCTCTGGAATGCGGATGTGCAAACCCTCATTATCAGCGGTGAGGCCATAAGGTCGGATGACGGACCCTAGAAGTTGCCAGATATCCCCGTGAGCCTCATGGAATGCCTTATACTCTAGTTCCTCCATGGTATTCATCAGCTGAATATCAAGCTGAATGTGAGGGCGATTGCCGGGCGTTTTGATCACCGTAATCTGAGGCCCAGTACCCCCGTTTTTGTGACTGTCGGGAGCTCCAACGTCTTTGAAAATGTTCCAGGAGGCATCCCGTTGCTTTCAAACGTCAGCATACAATCAGGAACTGTCAATAAGAAGCAATACTATACCTCACGAGAGCTTAGTCGGCGGAAGCTTCGGCTCAGTGCTCGCTGAATAACCTGTCCTACAGCAGTCAAGGAGCGAGATCGACCTGTTTACTATAATCAGCTTTTTCCACGACTTTTGGTGTTAGTCACAGGATTGCTTGATGACATACCACGCGAAGGTTCAGTCTCCCGGCTGCAGAAAATCTCGTCGTCCACGTCGTCAACATCAGCGAGGGCGTCGAAGTTCTCAGTCTCCTGAGACAAAAGACGTGCTTGAGCCTTAATCGAAAGAGGCATCTGAAGTAAAGGTCAGTCAGCTCACCGTCCTACTCGCTTTCTCAGTGTTCAGATAGGGCTTTCAGCTCACCTTGGCGGCTCGAGGAAGCTGCTGCTTCGGACCTTCCTGCTGGCATTCGGCTTGGAGGTCGAGAATTGGGAGCCGAGGCTTGCTAGATGATCTGGCACGAGTAGACTGCTTGCTGGAGATAGTTGAGTGAGCTGTGCTGGATGACTCGGCCACAGCAGATGATTCGGCAGCAGCAGCAGCAGCAGCAGCAGCTCTGGCAGCAGTCGAGAGCTCAGCAAACTCGGGTCCAGCAAAGTCCCAAGGCCCAGTACGAGTAGCAGGCCTGGCAATAGTAGCCAACTTGGCCTTGTCGTCCTCGTCGCAAGTGTAGTCTGCGGGAAATGGAAGATCAAGTGGCCAAGGAATTGCCAGATGCCCAGAAACTTCATCCCCATACTGGTAGACCATGGCCGAAGCACCGAGAAGCTCACTAATACGTATCCAGAACTCCTCTCTCTCCTTAAAGCCCCAATTCAGCTTTGTAAGAAGGATGTCGATATCGCCGAAGTCCTCTTTGGCCGGCCCTTCGACTGGGACAACGACAACCTCGCAAATGGTCAAGAGAGTGTTGACTACTCGGTCTTTGACCTCACGATACACCTCTGCGGACATACGAGGTGTATGCAGAGGAGGATCCTTGCGGAGAAAGACGTTTCCACCCATGGCGAAGACGAGTATACCAGCGAAAGGCTGATGCTCGGGGGATCAGGAAGAAGATGCAGGAGAAGAGGTGAAGGACAATAACGAGCTGAGGAACAAAGTAGATGAACGCAAAGTGTGATGGGAGGGCGAGGAAAGGTAAACAATAGTGCAGTGATGTACGTTTTGCGCGAGGGACCTTTGCCAGCGAGAGCAGGGCAAGAATCTCGAGCATGCAGAATAGTCCTCCCTTTTCTGGCTTCAAGGGAAGACCAGTCAAGGAGGAATGTTTGTGCTTTGTCTGCGTGCAGGAAGAAAGAGTGTTGTGCTTTGTATTGTCGAGTGTCACGGTGTGACTAGCTATGGTGTTGTAGGAGAAAGAGAGTGAGTCAAGAGGAGAAAATGAGGGTGCCTGGAGTTGGGGTGCCTGGGGGGACGATTAGTGGGTTGCGTACTTAATGGTAGGGCTCTGGGCAAAACTCATGCAGGCCAAGTATCACCTCTACACGCTCCCCATACTCCCTGTACCACCAAACATCCACATCGTCAACACTACTGAAAGAACTCTGAAATATACAATCCAACTCCATTCGAAACCATGGCTCAGATGGAAAGATACCCGGGTCTGGCTCCTCGCGACGAGGGCTGGGACTTCGTTCCTTTTGAACTGTTATTTTATATCATTGTTCTGAGCATCATCCTGGCCTACATCACCCACCCCGGGCCGTTTGCAACGGTCCCCGAGCAGCAGTAAGTTGAAAATCCACTCATAGCTGAGCTCTTTCTCCTCCAATGCTAGAGAAGGATACTAGTATTGCCAAGAGACACTTTGCTGACTCTATGACAACTGTAGGCCGGCGCCCGAGGCCAAGGAGAACGTCGACTAATCGACGAGAACCCCCCTGAGCGATTCGACCGGGCGCTTTGTCAACAACTCACGATGTTTCAGCTTCTCAGCTCCTTTACAGGGAGAAGATTCTGATCATTACCAAGCGGCCTACGAACGGATGTATAGAATACGCAAAGGGGTCGATTCCACCGACGGATCCACCAAGAACTCGATACTTTTGGACTCTACACCCCCTCGACGGTCGAAGAACTTCACCACTGCAAAGCGGAGTAGGACTGGATGGCTGGAACACTGAAGGGGCTGAAAATCATGTATTAAATCTCGCACACAGTCTCGACAAAGAGACCCAAAAACAACTTTGTTGATCACCATTCTACCCACTTCACTGTGAATTCCTCGATCATGCACCTCCCGTGACGGTTAACCCCTCTTCTAACTAAGCCAAGAGCCCAGTCCCAATGTCTCCTGCCTTGACTGATATTGGACTATTGAGTTGTGGGCAATGGAACCTAATCGAAGAGAGCCACCCACAACCTACATAGGGCAAAAAAGGCACCAGCACAGCAAAACAATCACCTTCCTGGCCGTAAAATGTGTGTCATAGAATCATGTGGTAATTTTACATCTCCTGATATGAGTTTTGTGTGCCGAACCCCAAGGGTGGGTGGAAGAATTCGCAGTGACACGGAAGTAGACGGGCCCCCCCAAAACAAGCCCTGACATTGTTTGATTTTCGTGGCCTCCCTAGCCAGTGTATCGTGCTGTAAACTCTATATATAGATATTTGACCTTTAATGTTACTTATCCAGGATAGCTGGATACGTGAATTTTGTTGTTGGTGTTATCCCGTACGAGTTGCTCTCTTACGTTCCTCGCCTTTTCACACCGTGCCAGTCGTCTGACTTCACTAGAGCTGTTGGGTCATCTCCTAGGCAGCCCATAGTACTTTTGTGGGCTCTTCGATGGTTTATTGATGGGGTCAGTGTCTATCTACCACTTCACAAGACGTGTCGAAGCGTCGATCTGCTCTCATATAGTAATTTGCTTCACTATATCGAACTATATATCAGTCCTCCTGAATACTCGCTAACATTTGATCTTAGGGCGTCTATTCGATCCGGGGAACCCAGAGTCCACATCGTCTATACAGGTCCAAAGGCACATCATCGTCTGAATCATTCCACGAGTCATATACACCGTCATCCGAAGGATCGTTGCCTCCTCCCTCGCCGTCCGTCTTGGCCTCTTCCTTACCGTCCTCGTTACCGTAAAAGGATCCACACTCTCCCTCTCCCCAGCCAAACCACTAAGCCTCTGGGCTAAGAGATGTCGACTTCTCCTTGACTGATTCCTCGGTTGCCGTATGTCCTGGTCTCCGACCGTACACGACGTAGCTAAAGAACTGTCAGCGTTGCCCCCAAAACATCAACGGCTTGAGGATACGTGGAAGACTTACAAAGGAACCCAGCTGTGCATATTGGGGTTCAAGACTTCTTTCCGAGCCTTGGCCAGCAAGATTTGGAAGTAGTGTGGATCGCCCCCGAGAATCTGCTCGTAGCCGCGAGCAAAAACGTTACTGATGGTCTCGCGGAAGTGGTGCAGTTCAAAGGCACCAATCTCCTTCAACTGCTTGTCCTTGGGCCAGGTGTTAGTCGGGATCTTGAGCACGCGCTCGACAACGTCCTCGAAGCCGGCTTCTTCTAGATGTTGCTTCCAGCGAGTGGGCTCCCACCCAGACAGGCCAACTCTTTCAGACATTTCAAAGTAGATCTGGCCTAGCTCAACATACGCTGAGTCCCGGGGAAGCGTGCCGTCGTCGGAGGTAAAGTCCGGCACGGAGCCGGCGAGTTGAAAGTATGCTCCGGGTTTAAGGTGACTGTAGGCTTGCTTGATCAGGCGAGGCCAGTCTCGGATGGCCATGATGAGCTCGCGGCCGTGGATGAAGTCGAAAGTAGCCTCTCCCCAAAGCCAGTCATCTTCAACATCGTCAATCTGCAACAGTCAGTATACCGTATACACGAGAGATACGTATAGGTATTCTATAAGTGTATGTGACAAGAAGAATGTACACGGATATCTTCAAGCCGTACCTCGAAAGTCAAGTTTGGTGGAATCACGTTGGGTTGAACTAGGGTAGTGTCGACGCCAATGACCCTGGCTGATGGATACTGCTCAGCCATATCGATTGCCCAGATGCCGGACCCAGTGCCCAGGTCCAGGATCTTTTGGGGATAGTCGGGAATAGGAGCCATATGAAGCTTGTTGCCGCAGAGCATCGTGAACTTGCAGTGCTGTAGATCGTTCCTCTCCATCTAAAGACAGTCAGTCTAGTTCAGAAGTATTGTTAAAGAACACAATGTCAAGTATATCAACCTCTAAGTCATCGCTTGGTATCCAGGCCTTGTGAAGACCATACACCCCATACGTGCGCCCGTTCTCTTGCACTCCGCGTCGAATGTCAGAGGCGATCGAGGTAAGATAGCTGGTGTTTGTGGACTCCGGATATGCCTCGTCATCGACATCATCGTCGAAGACATCGGCTTCGATATGGCTCGAACCCGCTGTTGAAGGCGCTACTGACGATTCTGCGGGTTCTTCATGGTCCCGAGAATCCGGGACAAGATCAGATGCTACCTGACCCGCTTTTGCCGATCCAACATGTCCACCGGCTAGGGGCGATCCCTGGGTCGATTGGTCTCCCCGGGGAGAAGACATCTGTGACGTCGACTTGGAACTCAGTGACGGACTGGTATCTCGTATCTCGCTTCTGTCGTTGCTGGGATACGGCACGATGGGACGTTTCGAGTAGTAGTTAGTATCGCCATGCACTGCGAATGAGTGAAAAAGAGGTGGTTCGTGACATTCCCCAACGCGCCCGGGGATGTGGCCACTTGCGGCCCGGACTCGGAACCCACCAACCGCCTCGCATTATCATGACGGGCTAAACCAGTGCGAGTATAGCCTGAGCTGGGCATGGCGTAGTCTACAGGGGCCTGGGCCGGGGGATGGGACTGTTTGGAGAATTTCCCAGGACCAGGCCATTCCCACCACCAACCAACGCCATTACCCATGCTTCACTCGACCCTCCCTCCTTTGCCAAGTCGTCACAACCAACAACAAACCAACAGCAAGCAAACATCTCCGCAATGGCACTTCCCAGCAAACAAGAGGTCGATGCATTGGTCAGCAGTCTGAATCAGGCTGCCCAGGCCTACTCCGATGCCCCGGATCTAAGCGGGTACATGTCCAGGGTGCAGATCCTCGAAAAGGCGAGGGCACTCACTCAATCCCTCATCACGCCTGAACAGAAGCCCAATTATCATGGACTCAATGTAAGTCTCTGATCCCTGCCTGTGTAACTCATCTCTGACGTGGGTCTCGGTCTCCAGATCGCCGAGCTCGTGGCCGTCCGCACCTTTATGAAGCTCAAAGTACTCGATGCTATTCCCGCCACTGGATCGATTTCCCTCGAGGATCTTTCCAAGGCCACGGGAGTCCAAGACTCCCTGCTCGGTATGTCTAGATCGCTTTTTATCATAGTCACTAGAATGTTAACTGACTCTTAGAATACAGAACGCATGGGCCGTGTTCTAGGTCTGTACAACCGCCAAGACTATTAACACTCCACTTGTTGTGACACTCATCCTCTACAGTGGCTTCCAACTTTCTCGACCAGACAGAGCCCGATGGCGGAGAGTACAAGCATACAAAATTCTCCCTGGCTTACATCCTCGACAAGCCTGGTCCGGGTCACTTGTTCTTAGCAATGTAAGCCCCTCTACTACGCTGTTGTTATCGTAAACCAGGCTCTGATCCCGCACCAGGTACGATGAGTGGTTCAAGCATATGCACAACTTTGACGACTATCTCGTATCCAAGAACAAGTTCGAAGAGCCTCAGGATCCCCTACACAACCCATATACCGCCTACTACAAGCAGGAAGGCACTCCCGTATGGAGCATCATGATGCAGCACCCCGAGAGGTTCAAGACATTCCAGACTGGCATGGCAGGCCTCGATGTCGCAATCCCAGTCACCGGCCACTTTGACTTTAGCATTCTTAAGAACAGCCCTGAAGAGGAGGCTCAAGGGATCGTCGAGCTGATAGATGTTGGCGGCGGCGAGGGCGTGGTTCTCAACAAGATTCTCGAGGCACACCCGGACCTTTCGCCCAAGAGCTGTATGCTTCAGGAACGGCCAGAAGTAGTTCAGCTTGCTAAATCAAAGAGCACGCTCCCTGATGATGTTCAGATCATTGAGCATGATTTCATGACCCAGCAGCCCATCAAAGGTAAGTTATCGTTGACTAGTACTAGTTAGTTAGTGCTGAGGAGCAACTACTAACGCTAGACGACTAGGCGCCAAGGCATACTTTATGCGCATGATCCTTCACGACTACGCCGATCCCGTGGGAATCCAGATCCTTACCCACCTTGCCGAAGCCATGTCCCCTGATTCCCGTGTCCTCGTCTGCGAGATGGTCTTGGCTCCGCGTGTTGGCGAGGCTGACTTTGCGTCTGCCGTCCTCGACCAAGCTGTCATGACCATGGGCGGCAAGGAACGCACAGAGGCAGGCTTCAGCAGGATGTTTGACGCAGCTGGCCTTGAACTCGTCCAGACATGGCGTGTTCCGGGAGTTCCTGGAGGCTGCGTGGAGGCAAGACTGAAGAGGACGGCTTAGGGGCTATGTGGATATTGAAGGACGACATATGCTGTAGAAAGAGACTGGAAATACTTTATTGTTGTGAGGTCGGTACACCAAGTTGGAATTTTAGCAGGCAGAGATCTTGGATAATGGAAGTGATGGTCAACAAGCACTTTGTCTTATAGGCTGTTGAAAGTGTAGATACTAACGTTAGCATAGGAGTTGGGACAGTATCAGGCTTAGGCACAGCAGCCTGACACAAGGTGTCGACGATACTGCACATCTCCTCGGACCAACTTCTTCTTGGTATCTAGAATAGCTTGGGTGTGTCAAAGTCGGGGACGCGTTTCTAGACTCTTTCGGTTCGTGACTAGTCTCCAACCTCCCTTGTTGCATCTATATGGGTGTTTCGTCGTGTAAGTCTCCTCAAGACATTAAAGGCTACAACATGCTATTTAGTTAGGTCAGTAATTAGTGTGTCACTATACAGAGGCTGAATCTTGAAAGTTTAGACTCAATTTGTTACGATTACCTATAGCAATGATTCGACTATTCGACTAATTTGATAATCAATACATAGCAAGAAGTCGTTGGTTCTATAGAAACCAATGCCTGGCAAAGTCCTGCTCTGCTTATTGAAGGATACTCCGTAGCTCTCAGCAAGAATCCGATGTTTCTCGAGGGCTCGGCAGAGAATCGTAGTCGATTTTATGTGCTTTTCTACACTAGTAACAACAACATAGATATTAGTGTCATTCAAGAGGAGAAAGTAAGTTGATTAGGGTTTCATAACAGATAAAACAATAAATATACTATTACCTCTCACCCTGGTCTCAAATCTGCTGTCACGTAGATACTAGTCGTATGTTAGCCATCCACAGGAAACAGTGATATTGTCAACATATGCTGTACAAGAAAAGAGATGGCTCTGTGTAAATAGAAGGAAGTATTTTGAATGTCTCGAGATTATCAATGGTACCGGTCCTGTTAGGAAGCCCTCCAAAACACCATTTCAAGACCAACCCTACAAGTGTTCAACACAGCCGATACTAATTTAAAGCAATCTTTCGGCGTGTATAGCTACTCGGACGAGTTTCTTGTTACTTTGTCTTTTCCTCGCTTCTTCTGGATATAGCTAGCTGATCTGAGCGTTGACAGTAAAGACATCGTCTCATGTACCTAGAATCCCAGCCAGCTGCATATGATATCTCCAGACTAATAGATACTCATAATGAGCCATAAGTAGATGCAGCGGTGTTGAGTATGTTTGTGGCTAGTTCAAGACCGTTCGTTATGCGGCAGAGTCATTCCCCCTGGGGTATGGGAGTACAGAGTCCTAAGCCACCAACGAGAGACCTTCGCGAGCATTGTTCCATGACGAAGTTCGAATACATTGGCTTCAATACGTCTTGCAAAGGATTCGACGAGGGTAGGGTACGTAATTCCGTGCTTTGAGGTGGTTCATCGTGCGCGTTATCGGGTTTTAGGGTTACCTAGTCAGAAGTCAAGAATAGAGCGGTTAGCATCTGGCAAAAAGAAAAGCTAAGGGAGTAGTAGCACAACCTATCTTAAGAATGCTTTGGGAAGATTTGCAGCCATTGATAGTCGTGTTTTCGTAAAACTTAATCTTTGGAGCCAGGTGGTGAAGCAGGTCGTGCTGGTATAGGAGACTTAATATTAAGGGTGGAATATATAGGAAAAGAGAGAGTAATAAGATTATAATAAGTTTACTATTAGCTATTAGCTAAGTAACTATTAATTATATAATTAATTCTTATTCTTCTTCTAAAGGGTCTTTAGCTCTTTTTATATCTATTACCTTAGAAGCCTTAGACTAATAATAATACTAAATCTAATTAGAGGCTAGGGTATCTATAATTAGGCTGGATTTAGTTAGGCTAGGTAGGGCTCTTATTACCCTGCTTTCCTACTTATAATAGTATTAGCTACTAACTTAAGTAA
>JADDON010000155.1:0-115727 GCA_017140175.1 Fusarium staphyleae
ATGGCCAGTGGCGGAACTGGCGGAACTGGCGGCAACAAATCCCACGCAGCCACGGCTTGTCCATTGGACAGGCTGCTTTATCTATGGGCCACCATTCGAGGCGGGAATGGCGGAACAGCGGCGGCAGAAGATTCGGATAATTCCAGGCGGCAAATAGTAATAAATGACGCTTTATTGGCCCCCTAAACCTACCTATGTACGTACTTTTAGCACCTCCCCTGGGCCTGCATTAAACCCTTGTCAGATGGCCCCCTCCCCTCCCCCTCACCCCGGATTCTGCTGTCATCAGACAGAGCCTCTTCCCCTCCATCTCTCTCTCGAGAACAACGTCACTCCAAACTCGGCACTCGAGCCACGATGCTAGATCAAGATGCCAGATTCGAAAAACAAGAACCGAGATACACGCTTAACGTTACATAATGCGATTTGAGACATGTGCTTGCTGCACAACCAGGCTCAGAATACATGTATCTCTACCGCACGCAGACGGGGCTGGCGCCAGCGGCTCTTGTATCCGCCTGGAACTGGAACCCGCCAAGAGGCCCCCTTGTCTCTCGCGCCCGCACGCGCCCACGCTTGTTCGCTCCCACTTGCACTTAGGGGTATAGTGTCGACCGACGACGAGTCCATCCAGAACAACTCAACTCAACCACAACCACCACCGTCGGCCGTTTGCAAGTAATAATTACCTAACGGATCGCAAACTCCGCTAGAAGCCGTTGCCTTCCGCCCATGATGCCTGACCTTTCTCGCCGGATGGGTCTGTACATCCATTGCCGCCTTCGTCCTTATTAAAGAGCGTCGACATTCCTCTTCGTTGTGCACTATCTCTCTCTCCCTCTCTCTCTTTTCTTCATCACCACCAAAGAGTCCTCCTACCGAGCAAAATAAGCCGTACAAGAGACCCAGACTCTCAACTCTACCACAACAAAGAGTTACACCACCTCGCACATCGCAACCATGTCTCCCCACGCTGAGAACGGCACCGTCTCTCGGTTCCACGCCCCTTCCACCAAGGAGGCCATTGCCATCGAGGAGGAGTATGCCGCACACAACTACCATCCTCTCCCCGTCGTCTTTGCCCGTGCCGAAGGCGTCAATGTCTGGGACCCCGAGGGCCGCCAATACCTCGACTTCCTCTCCGCCTACAGCGCCGTCAACCAGGGTCACTGCCATCCCGAGCTTGTCAAGACTCTCACCGAGCAGGCCGGACGTCTGACCCTCAGCTCCCGCGCTTTCTACAACGATGTCTTCCCCAAGTGGGCCGAGAAGGTCCGCGACGTCTTTGGCTACGACATGGCGCTCCCCATGTGCACTGGTGCCGAGGCTGTCGAGACGGCCATCAAAATCGCTCGCAAGTGGGCCTACAAGGTCAAGGGCGTCCCTCAGGAAAAGGCCTGGATTTTTGGGGTTTCCGAGAACTTCCACGGTCGAACCGTATGTTTCCCATGCCCTATGACTGTCTTGAAGGTTATGTTAAACTCACCCGGCGTACAGATGACTGCCATTACTCTGTCCGTGGACCCCGAGTCGAGGGAGAACTACGGTCCCTATGTCCCTAACGTCGGTGCTTTCAACCCCTCCACCGGCAAGCCCATCCGATACAACAACATTGCCGATCTTGAGGAGGTTCTTGAGGCTCACGGCAAGGAGACTGCCGCATTCATCTGCGAGCCCATTCAGGGCGAGGCCGGTGTCGTCGTTCCCGACGAGGGTTACCTCGAGCAGGTCCAGGCTCTTTGCACCAAGCATAACGTTCTCTTCATCTGCGACGAGATCCAAACTGGTATCGGCCGAACCGGACGCATGCTCTGCTCTCAGTGGGCCAACATCAAGCCCGATCTTGTTACCCTTGGAAAGGCCATCTCTGGTGGTCTCTACCCCGTGAGCTGCGTTCTCAGCCGCAAGGAGATTATGCTCGTTGTCGAGCCTGGCACTCACGGCTCTACCTACGGTGGTAACCCACTGGGCTGCGCCGTCTCCATCCGCGCCCTCGAGATCATGGAGGAGGAAGACCTCACCGCCAAGGCTGAGAAGTACGGCCAGGTCTTCCGTGACAGCCTCAAGGCTCTCAACACCCCCATCCTCAAGATCATCCGAGGAAAGGGTCTCCTTAACGCCGTCGTCATTGACGAGTCAGCCGCCAACGGTCGAACTGCTTGGGACCTCTGCTTGCTCCTCAAGAGCAAGGGCCTTTTGGTAAGCTATATTTGACCCAGCACAGTTTTCCGTGTTGAATAGTACACTGACACATTTACAGGCCAAGCCCACCCACGGCGACATCATCCGCTTTGCTCCTCCCCTGGTCATCTCAGAGAAGGACCTCCAGAAGGGTATTAACATCATCGCCGAGGCCATCAAAGAGCTCCCCAACGTCGAGAAGGCCAAGGGTCATTAAATCACGTCCCCTGAGGAGCCAACAATCAGATGGGTCTGAGCGCGAGCTCTGGAAAGGATGGAAAGAACGGCATGGAGGTAATGCGCCGAGGCACGGCGCTGGTTTGAAAAACAACGAACGAGAATGAGCCATGAACTGCATAGATACCCAGCTTCCGCTGATAGCGATGGTCTGGGAGGCGTTTTGGCGGAAGTCCTGTGTCGGCCATTTTGGCCTTGTACAATTTGGATACCCCGCGATGAATTATGCTTTTATTATTCCCAGTGCCGGATTGATTCGAATCAATGTCTGATTATACGTGCACAAAGAGTTGAAATGACATATGCATGTGTGTCAAGTGGTGCTATCAACTATTGTCTGACTCAAGTATCATGGCAGCTCAATGCAGGAAGCCTTGTCTACCTTTAGGAAACAAATATTGATTATATGACAGGGCAAATACGGCAGTCTATTTCCCCGCATGTATATTGATTGACTGTCGTGGAATACAAAGCAGAAGCTGTGATGAAAAGTTGCATAAGGGGAAGCGATGATACGGCTCTGGTAGAACATGCAGACTGCTCAGGTCGAGTACTGTATCGACTATTTCGTTCCTCAAGATGGGTTATTCACGCCTGCGTCTACTGTCTCTCACTGTCCAATATGTGCAAATAGCTACCAAAGACCGTGTGTCTCTGCTACGACTCAAACCCCAATACAAACCGAGGCCATGATGCGTCTTCTCTCTCGAATATTTTCGCGGATGAATAGAGCAACGCTGTTACCTTCAGCCTCCTCGCTCGACTTCATGATCCTAACACCCTCACTACGATGGCCCTGGGACTGCTGCATCACGTTCAATTACTCGGTTGGTACAGCCGCTGAGCATGGTAGCAACTGGTTCTTGAGACTCCATGGCGGCTTTAGTAAGGAATCATGTCCATCTACGCGAGGATAATGGGTGCCTAGTTCTCCTACGTGATGCCTGGATTCGAGGCGGCTTCAATCTGTGTGTTCTTGTTGAGATTGCTACTTGTAGTAGTTGTTGCCAGCCGGTCTAGACGTTAAGCTGCGCGGTGGCAGACCCAGCAATGTACTGCTGGTACGGTGCAAGCGCCTTCTCCACGGCTCCGCCGGCTCCGCAGTACTTCTCAACAATCTGGATGCTGCGGCCGACGTAGAGCTCGGGCTGCATCATAGAGTCGAGGTCGCCCCAGATGGGCTTGAAATACTCGGTGCTGCGAATACGCTCGATGAGGTCGTTTGGCTTGCCCTAAATGAGGATATCAATAAGCAATCTGCTCAGAAATAGGGTAAATGGTTCCCGACACAGTGAGTTAGGCCAGATAAAAAAAAGGGGCCTACATACCTCGTTCTTGACCACGCTGGATGCTTGATGCGAAAGGACTCGGATTTCCTCATGCGCTCTAAAACATGTTGAGTATTGGACATTATTATGGTTGTAGAGCAGACACTCACTCTTGACGAGAGGCACCCTTGGCCACAAGCTTCATGATGATCTAGCACTTGTTAACGATAGCTCCACTTGATGATGGCTTCGAGCAAGGTTTGCAGGCTCTAAGGACACGCTACTCACCGATTCAGTGACCATGAACGGGAGCTCCTCGAGGAATCGACTTCGAATACGGGCAGGGTAGACGACAAGTCCATCGGAGACATTGTCCAATCCAATCAGAATCGCATCGGCGAGCAGGAACATCTCTGGGATGTCCATCCCTATACCCAGTATTAGTTAAGAATGCTCTGCTGAGAAGCGCTCTCAAGTTTTGATGGGAGAATATTGATCGATCATAGCCTCTTGGGCCTAGCATTTTTATCCCATCCTCAGAGGCAAAAAGAAAAAGGGGTATGGGTGACCAACGTCTGATCGCACTGTCGTCCAATGTACGCTCCATCCAAGCCGTTGCATGCGTATTGGCAAACGATGACTAGAAAATCGTCGAGTCAGAAAATGGAGAGGGACACCTGGGGCTAGGGCGGTGTGCATCAAGGGAAGGGGGCAACGTACCGGCTTGGCCATCAATGCGCGGGAAAGCGAGCAGATTCTCTCACTCCTCATCTTCTAAAGGTCAGCAATAGGGTTCATACGGAATCAAAGGAAGGGGGACTTGCAGGGTTCCGCTTATATGCCATCGCGGAACTTCCAATCTCTGCTCAGAGTTAGTTTGACGAGTGTACCAACTATTGATGAAGACAATGGACTAACGAGATTTTTCGAAGGGCCTGATAGTGTCAGTTTTTGGGAAATCCAGGAGGTGTTGAGACGCTTACTCTTCAATCTCTTTCCATGAGGCGAGCAAGCGGATGTCCGTCGCGGCCTTGTGTGCTGTGGATGCCAACCCGACAACGGCGTTAGACACGATCAAGTCGACTTTTCGGGAGCTTTTTGTTGGTGTCGAGATTAGTTACGGGCTCGTATATCAGGATACTAGCTATGAGTTGGCCTCAGTTAACTCACTAGGTCTGTGTCGAGATATCCTTTAGGCAGATGTTAGTGAGGGGCTCTAAAGGTTGGCTTTGTGAGGATAAGGTGAAGGCTAAGCGCTACAAGGGGAAAACCATAAATCGAATATAGGACGCTTACATAGCACGCGGGGAATCCAAAGCGCTTGCAAAGCTTTTCATTAAGAGCATCACACTTGGCATGGTCGCCTTGGAATCTGCATGATGATCAGTTCAGTCTTCTCACCCCCAGTCTTCCCTGTGCACATGAAATTGCAGCCGTAGAGTCACTTACATCTCTAGAAATGAAGCCTGAGTTCCAGTCGTTCCTGCTCGACGTCAGTGAAAGGCCGTGAGAGATCAACAGGATAGGAGTGCGGCCCGAAGTTCTTTAACATACCCTGGGCGCCTCGGAACTTGAGACTGTTGCGGACAGACTCGAGAGCTTCGAGATCAAACATCAAATCCTGAAGCCACTGGGCAGCTGGTGTTACGGTTAGGAAAGCCATGCTTAGCAAGTTGGTTAAGTCTTGTAGGCTTACCGCGTCGGCCAACAGTAATGGGCCTAGATTCTGGTCAGCTTCCAGTCTACCTCATCTACCTTTTAAAAGAAAGAAAGGACAAAGATAGCTCAAGATGTTCCTGAGTATCAGCGTAGAGGGGGTCACTCACTGGGCGCTCTGCAGATGGGTGTAGGCCAACGTAGGCTCCGCTACAGTCCATGTAAGTTGACAATGTCTGCTAAAGTTTGCCTGAACAGCAGCAGAGGGTGGGAGAATAGATCCGTACCCTTCCACTTGAGAGAGAAAGCCTGGAGGTTAGCGATAACCTTGGCGATCTTGTTAATCAAGATATCAAGGGCATCACGCATAAGGATGAGCTCAGCATTGTCGGTCACCTGACTCAGTCAGCTTCATCGAGACAGTTATATGGTTCATTAAACGTAAACGCACGTAGCATGAAGTTGCCCCGTAGTGAATCACACCAGCGGCAGCCGGTGCAGCAAGCCCAAAGGCATGGACGTGCTGCGTTGGGTGTTAGCTACCCTAGGAGTCTTATCGCAATGAGAGGCTAGCTTACAGCCATGACATCCTGGTCGGACCCATGTTAGCACATCAGGTTCCATGTAGTCCAAAGTTATACTTCTAGAATTGGTGACTTACATGGCGCCTGATCTTCTCCTCGACACGGGCAGCCTCGAAATCATCATCAGTAACAGTAAGATGGGCTCTCATCTGGTCCAGAGCCTCTTGTGTGATGATATCAATGCCCAGCTCCACCTCAGCCTCGGCAAGCCCCAGCCAGAGCTTACGCCAGGTCGAGTGCCTGGACCTCTGGCTGAACAGAGCAGTCATCTCACTGCTGCAGTAGCGATTGGTTAAGGATGTCTGGTAGGTATCGTATGGGCTCTTCTGGGGAGCTTGGGCCTGGAGCTGCTGGATTTGCTGCTGCAGCTCCTCGATTTTGGCCTGGGTAGCCTGTGTTTGTTCAGCCATGTTGGGCGAGTCAGCGCTTTTGCTTGCTAGTCTGGTTGGTTCGAGGAATACGAATCGTCAACTGTGACGGAGTTTTTTCCATTCAGCTCGTAGCCGTGGATGTGTGTGGTGAGCTAGTAAAGTGAGTCATCTGACCACGGCTCCGCAGCCAGCAGCCCATCCAATGACTTCCCCGATGTTTTGCCGGGACGAAGTTGGAGAATGGCATGAGGCATGAGGCATAAGGCATGAGGGGACGAGGAACACCCGATTCGGCAGGGGAATGGATCCAGAGCCGATGTAGGTTCGCGGTGTAGCATTTCCCATGATTCATGCTCTCTGATTCTGAACGCGTGGCATGCGGTATGTGGAGATGGTAAACAACTGCTTAATGGTCCTTTGTGGTTGAAAGTTACTTGAAGAATACTACGTGTGGTGGTGGTTATGCATGTCGCTTGTGACAGATAAGGTTACAGATAATGAGGCCATCTATGTAACTACGGCAGACAGACTTTCCACCTGAAATGGGGATTTTGTTTATCACAATGACTCCTTCGCGGTCGTATGTACAATTCATCGAATCGATGCATTTTAGTCTGGCGCTTCAAGCGGGCTTAAAGGTGACGCCATCGTGGCAGCCGAGACACGCGTGGTGATGTGCAGCGGAGATATCGAGACCATGAGATTACGCGGGGTTGGTACGGCAAGTAATTCAGAGAATGTGAAAAGCTATCCCAGGTACCTCCACATGTTCAAGGCCCGAGCGAGGTCCAGACAGGCACGGTGGCGGGCATCAGGTGGTGGGCGACATGAGCGTGCCTGAATGGTCAATGGGGTTGGTCCCTACGAGCATCTTGTGTGCGTGTGTGTGTGTGTGTGTGTGTGTGTGTGTGTGTTTGTACTCCGTATGTGTGTAAGAGACGTGGGGAAGGCACTCGACAGAAGAGTTGGAACATGGCGATGCTTGTTTTGCAGGTTGACTCTGAAAGCGTCCAAAGGTCTCCGATAAGAAACGGAACGCGGGTAAAGATAACAGACGTGCATCAAGTTAGCTTTCCCCAAGCTTTAAACTAAGGTAACTAGGTAGGCGAACGGAAGGGAAGGTATCTAGCAAACGAGGATCATTTACCAAAAGGGAACTGGGATTTGTTGCACTACAGGGAAACGAGACAGACTGAGGCATCGAGTCCGTGAGAGCATCACCACGACAGATCCCCCATCACCGAGGTCTTCAATGTTTTTTTAGAGTTGACGAGGCAACATGCCTTGTATATTTTAGCGGTGTCGAACAGCCGCTGAGCGTTCAACGCCCCATGGCATCGCCAGAAGCAAGGGCGTGTGGTCATGCCGATCAGGGCGCAAATGACGAAGCTGAGATGAATAATGACGGGATTCTGGGGTTCTCTTTGCTTCTGTTGCTTTGCGACTCGGGCGAGAGTTTTGTGGTAGAGCTGCGCAGCTGATGTCTTCATCGGATCACGACTTTCTCGCTGCTGGTTGGCGTGATAAGCACATTGTATCAAGGGGCAGAGGTGCAGTGTCTCACCGATGCTATCATCGACATAAGAGCATGCATCACATTGAGGCCATCCAATTGGCACGACCCAACCGCCTTGACGAGCTGGTATCGACAAGTCCTGCTCCATACCCCAACAGGTCAAGCACGATCCCAGCGGATTCCCCAAATAGGAACCCGCATCTGCAGGGCTCGGCTGGCATGGATGGGGTAAGTTCTATACGCAAGGGCATGATAATACGTAGCGCTGGAAACTGGTTTGTTTCACGGGTTTATTTGGATAGGTAATAAATGCAATGGCGAGTTTGTCTTTGGATCACAGAGAATGCCATCGTGCCGAGTAATTGCGAGCTCTGCTGACGCCATCCGGTTTGTGCAAGTTAGGCGTTTATCATGTAGATTCCGCCATCTGGGGCTGTTATCAACCTTTCGTAGCCGCGGCGAGGAGACGCAAAACCATCCCAACATGGTAGGCCAGAAATAAAGGGAAAAGAGATCCCCCTCTCCCTATCGTTGACAAGCACACAAATAAAACGAGACGCGGCATGTGTCTCGCCGGACCGGGGCTTGTCCTATCTTTCTATCACCGACGATCATGTATTTCCCACCCGGGGCTTGTCATGCCTCGTGGCACGTAGCGCCGTAGCAAGCTATGGCGTAACTGGATGGAGAAAAGCCTATCGAGAAGAGATGGTGGCGGCGATAAGAACCAAAGTCGGAGACGACAAAGACTACGCAGTACGCAGTACATACTAGCAGACGCTGTCTTATCTGAGGTGTTGGTCCTTTTGTCTTTTCTGGGGAAGCTCTTTATCCAGCACATCTGTACTCCCTGACTCCGTACTCCGTATCTCAAGGTTATCCGGAGAGGTGGACGCCTAAGCGGTGGGGCCGAGTGTACCCTGGTATGTAGCCTGTACCCAGGTCCGGAAGCCAGGGCCCTCAAGTCCCCGTGTCAAGTCGAGAAAGCAGGGCTAGCTAGCTGAGGCCTCGAGACTGAGTGAGCTCACTCTCATCAGCATTGTATGAACGAGCATGAACATAATTAGGTACCTAGGTAGGTAGTAAAAGCAAAGTGGGAAGCAACTGCATTATCTAAACTCAACCTTAGGCATCTTCGCCCCTAAGGCACCCGCATGATGCTCCCAAAGCATCTTGTCTTCTTGACTGACTCACTCGTTCCAGGTTGGACTAAGGCTATCCTGGTCCTGCTCTGGTGTATCACGGGGTCGATCGAAAGGGGATTATTACCGGCTGGCCTGGCTCCCCTCATTCCATCCCCCGCAAAAACAGCTTCTCTTATGCGCTTCAGAACCGTCCGACCATCAAATCCATCACCCACTGACAAAGACTCGTCCTCGTTGTTTTAAACAAAAAAAAAAAGACTGGCCAAGTCACCAGGCGCCAGTCACCAGGCGTCAAACCTCGAGATCCCCTGCGTGAGGGCGTCCTGGCTCCCCACCCCATTCTCAAGTACTACTTGTGAGGCTTGTCAGCCTACAACGGGGCCGGGGCTGGTACCTCTGTCTTGGGTCTTGAAACCACACAAGCCTCAAGTACCCGTCCACCGGGTCTCTGACTTGGAACCACCCTGTGCCACCCCTGTCAAAAGGCAGAACGAGCCACCAGGGACCTCTCTGACTCCTGCGGCAGTTCCAGTCCCTTAGGTCGAAGCGCTAGAAAGTACGGAGTACTCACAAAGTATCCGTACCCTGTCGCGTTACTGCAGGGCGTGAATTCAATGCTGCCATCCCCAATCCCTCCCCTTCTAGAAACCCTGGCTGGCTCTACGGAGTATTCACTTCACGACCGACACCTGGACTGTCTGTCAGCTCAAGTCCTGCTGTTCTTGTCTCATCAAGGCCTCGTTGACTCTTCTTCTTCTCTCTTTCTCTCTCTCTTCCCCTTTCTTATCTTCTCGCGTCCTTCATTGTCGCCCTCAAGCTGTGTGTGTGTGTGTGTGACGCAACCTCCACCCGCCGTCCTTCACTCCAACACACCCGACACGATCCAACCCCCATTCAGCGCCCTCCCTCTCGCGAAGAATCGACCTGCATAGTTCTAGACTCTAGAGCGCGGACGACAGTATCAAGCAATCAAGTCACCGCCTGCTCTGTTCTCGAGTCGTTACCCGCCTCATCCGCGTCAAACAGCAGAGAAGTCCCCCCTCCGATCACGCTCTCTCTCGACTCGAGGTGAACTCGACTCAAGCCAACGGCCGCTCTCGTATCTTTGCGCCGCCAAACGCCCTCGAACCGCCTCAGTCTCAGACGTCCTCCTCGGTACCGTGTTAGTCACCTGCCTGCCCCCCCACCTCATCCGTACCGTACAGTTATTCCCATCCTGTCCTATCCTATCCCGTCGCACCAGCACAAGCACCAAGCCAGCACCCTACTGTAGCAGCTAGCCTCTAACTAGGTACCCCCTGTCATCCTCTCCCGGGGTTCTGCTTTCAATAGAATCAATCATTAGATCATACTAGGCCGCGATCGCCATCGCTCGTGCCGTCACCATCATTTGTCACACGCATCCCCCGGGAACTTCATACTTCCTCTATCCTGCTTGTTCTGCTCCTTAACCTTCATCCTTCTTGTCTTCAACGTCGTCCTCGGACTCGACCCTGTCGCTTCATCGTCGACTAACTCTTGTGTTTGGGTCTATACTGCAGAACAGCCGCGAACCGAGTCAAGTCTTGTCCACCCTGTCGGATACCTGCCTTTGCGCTGTCTCGTCCCCCGTTCGTCCATCTACGCACATACAACCTCACCGACTGCTTGCTTGTTCATCCAGTCAGCGCCACAACCCTGGTCCTGCTCTGTCATCTGTCACCTTCGCTCTGGTTGATAATCAACCCTCGCCTCTCTTGCATCTTCCCACGCTTCTAGCCGTCCTCGACCCTCTGGACCATCCTCCGGTCCATCGATTACATGACGACCTCATCTGCGGCTGACGTCTTTCGAATATCATAAGTCTTGGGGCCACACAACAGTCCGACTGTCTTCCTGCCATCGACAACTCCAACAGGAAGTCATGGCGGGCCCACAGGAGCCTTCCGCCTCCTCGGGGTCCAGGAAGTCGGGCGGACGAGCCGTAGGACAGTTCAACATCGGCTCCGAGATTGGCAAGGGCAGCTTCGCTCAGGTGTATCTGGGCTGGCATAAGGTACGACAAAGCTATCCTCTTTGGCTTGCCGTCCATCGGCGCACCAAGCTGCGTTACTTGCTTGGTACAGCCGCATCACGCTGGTGGCTCGCCAGTTTATCGGCCCAGTGCCACCACACGTGGGAAGCAATAGCACATCACACCAGCCTTCCCAATAACAATACATTGATTGCTGACTGAATATCCATAAACTAGGAAACAAAGGCAGCCGTTGCTATCAAATCTGTCGAGCTCGAGCGGCTAAATAAGAAGCTCAGAGAGAACCTCTATAGCGAGATTCAAATCCTCAAGACGTTACGCCATCCCCATATCGTTGCCCTCCATGACTGTATCGAGTCAACCTCCCATATTAACCTTATCATGGAGTACTGCGAGCTTGGCGATCTGTCCCTGTTCATTAAGAAGCGAGAGAAGCTCGCCACTCATCCCGCCACTCATGACATGGCACGCAAGTATCCCAGTGCTCCGAACTCCGGCCTTCACGAGGTCGTCATTCGACATTTCCTGAAACAACTAACCAGTGCCCTTGAATTTCTGCGCCGCCACAACTATGTGCATCGCGACGTCAAGCCCCAAAATCTTTTGCTGCTGCCCTCACGATCTTTCCGAGATCAGAGGGGCCGACCTGTCATGCAAGCGAGCCAGGACTCCTTAATTCCCATCGCCGGTCTCTCATCTCTGCCAATGCTCAAGCTGGCCGATTTCGGCTTCGCCCGCGTGCTTCCCTCCACCTCTCTAGCCGATACCCTTTGTGGATCCCCCCTGTACATGGCTCCAGAAATTCTCCGATACGAACGATATGATGCGAAAGCCGATCTTTGGTCAGTGGGAACCGTCCTCTATGAGATGAGCACAGGTCGTCCTCCGTTCCGCGCCAGAAACCATGTCGAATTGCTCAGGAAGATTGAGCATGCAGAGGATGCCATCAAATTTCCCAGAGAGGTGACCATCAGTTCAGATCTCAAATCGCTGATTAGAGGCCTGCTCAAGAGGAGCCCCGTTGAGCGCCTTAGTTTTGAGAACTTCTTTAATCACCAAGTCGTTACTAGCGATATTCCTGGTCTGGTAGAGGACGACATTCCGAAGCCTGTAAGGCAGGAGCTCCGAGATGTGAGAATCCTCTCTCAAAGAGACCCTCAAAAAGAGGCACATTCGTCATCCCCTCGAAGCCCACGACATACCGGAAGCGAGTCAGCGCGAGAAGGTGTAGCTTCCAGGTCTCCTCGAGAAGTTCATCCCAGATCACCACAAACGGGGAGCCCGGGCGAAGGCCGATATCCGAGGCAAGCTCTTGAAGGCCAACGGAATATCGGAAACTCTCCACGTGAAATTGGAGAAGGTTTGGGTATCCGTCGACCTGTGCCTCACCACGCTGTGTCTGCACCTAATCAGCACCGCCTTCTAGACAAGGGGACCACCCGCGATAAGGTCTCACCGCCCACATCTCTTCTGAACGAGGCGCGTAGAAGTCGGGGTCCAAGCGACCCACAAACATCAGAGGAGGAAAGGGCAGCTCAGGATGTCGCACTTGAACGAGAATACGTGGTTGTCGAGAGGCGACATGTCGAGGTCAACGCTCTCGCTGACGAGCTTGCGGCAAACGAGAGGCTGGGTGGTCAACACGACCAGGGCTCTCAGAGAGCTGGGCCTCTGGCTCGACGATACACACAGCAAGGTGCCCACAATTCGACCACGGGAGCAATCCCTACGCCATCCTCTCGCACTGCCCTGGTAGCTCAGGGACGCCATGACCGACGATCGTCGTATGAGAAGGCTCTTTCCGCAAGTCCTGGGTCAGCCTCGAGCGCCATCTCAAAGGCCATCCAAGATGCCAGTTTACGTTTGTTTGGGTTCAAGGTACCACCACTGCGAGGTACGCAGAAGGGTCCATCCCCTCCCCTCTACCAGGTTTTCCCGACATACCCGGTTCCCCAGACGTCTGTCGGATTGATCGGCGATGGCAAGAGTGTCCATAGTACCGATGAGGATGGACGAGCTGCCCTGGCCATCGAGGAATTTGCGACAAGAAGTGACTGTGTATACGGCTTCGCTGAGGTCAAGTACAAGCAACTCGTCCCGCTTGCACCGTCTGCAGATCACGGATTAGGTGGGCTTGAGCCTGAGCAAATGATTACCGAAGAAGACGGGTTGACCAACGAGGCCATTGTGGCACTTTCGGAGGAGGCCCTTGTACTTTATGTGAAGTCGCTCACCCTCCTTGCCAGAGCCATGGACATTGCCAGTCTCTGGTGGTCCAAGAAGAGCCGAGGGGAAGCGGGTACAGGTCTATCGGCAGCCTCGGCCCAGACTGTTGTTCAACGTATCAACGCTGTGGTCCAGTGGGTTCGACAGCGCTTCAACGAGGTGCTAGAGAAGTCGGAAGTTGTTCGCCTCAAGCTCACAGAGGCACAGAAGCAACTACCCGAGGACCATCCCAGCCACCCTTCCAACCACGGCACCGAGTCGGTTGTCTCTTCTGCAGGTTCGGCGATAAAGCAGGTCTACCTTACCCCTGGTATCAGCGCCGAGAAGCTTATGTACGATCGGGCTCTTGAGATGAGCCGTGCAGCCGCGATTGATGAAGTCACCAACGAGAACCTTTCTGGCTGTGAAATTTCGTACATTACAGCCATCCGGATGCTTGAAGCGGTACTGGATGGTGATGAGGATATCCAGTCAGAGAAGAAGAAACTATCTACAGGCAAGGAGCTTGAACGAGATGCTTTGAAGGAACCGAGTGGTGGGGAGCTTGACAGTGACGAGGAGGCTCACGTTCGAAAGAGTGAGTAACTACGGGAACGCGACACCTGAGTCAAAGACTAACAGAGCTGTAGTGATAAAGATGATTACGGGGCGACTGGCCGCTGTTCGTAAGAAGCAGTTGATGATCGCCGATGCCAATAGCAAGGCGCATCAAGCCTCTTATCAGTCAGCGCGCCGACGAAGCGGCGATGTGACTCCACGCAGTGTTCCCTCACACGGGTCCTCATAATTCGGGGACTCGAGAATCCAGGGAAGCGTAATGAATTATGCGAAGACACCTACCATACCTTTCTGAGAGCCATATGGCTTTTCTTGTCTTACTTGCCATCACATTTGAACCCAGGGTGCCATGGACCTTGGCCCGCGGCTCACAGAAGCAGGCCAGCAGTTTGCTATCGAGTCCGAGATCTATAGGAAGCAGGCGTTTAGGGGTTTGATCATTTGCGCATTGGATGGAGAGAATCTCATTGGTTGGCGTTCTTTGTTCCCTTGATTTTTTTGTTCTTGTCGCTCTCAACTACGGTGTTGTTGAAATCCTAGGAGCACACGCACCTTTGTTCACACAAGCCCAGGAGTGGCATAACGAGGAGGATAAAGAAGGTTGCTAGGTGACTTGTCAGAGACAAGATTTTGGGTCTTGTAGGTTCAGGGATCAGGGAATGCATGAGAGCCATGCTAATGCACTTCGAAAGAGCCTTTTGTTTAGTTTTATGATATCAGATATGTACTCTGTATATGGGCATGGTTAGCCCAAAAGGGGAAAATTAAATTGGTAGTTAACGTTTGGGTTTCCTAACGTTGGTAACCCGGGTATATCGATTGATTGTCATGACATATGTGAATATGGGGCCAAACATGGTGAGTTTCGTTGGAAGATGGTACATGTACACGATTCTAAGATCACGGATCCATGTTCCAAGGACGCGCTCAACATTCTAGTGAGGCGTTTGTTTCTCATTTTACAGTGACCAGGCTATTGCGGCAGATCTTTGTTCAGCTACAGAATCAAAGAACATGGCTCTGTTCCACCCCTTGTGCTGACATTATATATCAAAGCCTTTATGGCGACACGCAGGCACGCAAGACCTTACCTTGTGTATTGGAGTTCAAGGTTAGAGGTAAGTAGAAGTCACCAACCATGGCCCAAAACCACCAAGATAAACAGGAACCGCCCTCCCCGACTCTATCTGCCATCCTAAGAGAGCTCGACCAAGATGCGCCTCCTCTCGCGCCCCTCGACCTCATCTCCACCGTCTCATCCCTCGTCTCCCGCCGCTTCGCTGTCCTACGCCATCGCGAGGAAGAGGCTGAAGCAGAGCGCATCCGCATCGAAGATGAGCAAGAACTCAGGCCTCCTATCAAAGCTACACGCGCCCAGTTGCAGCATTGTGAGCAAAAGGCCGCCTTGGAGGCGAAACGGAAACAAGAAGCTTGGGAAGAGAACGTCTGCGAGCACTACCGTGCCCGTCTTCGCCCGCTGGTTGATCCCCTGCTGAAAATGTCCCGGGCGGAACTGGAGCGTCTTGTGGACGATGAGGTTGAGAAGGAGGCTACGGGTCTTGGCCTCGGGCAGGCTGAAAATGAGACAACTCGAGAATACAAATACCGAATCAGGGCGCTGGAGAAACGCATCGACGAATTGGCATATATCGACTACAGCCGAAGGCTAGAAGGTCCCTTGCGGTACGCCGAGGGTCTGCCGGCAAGTCTTATCGCGGTACACCCCAATATCCGTCCTCTGCGAGCCCCGACGACCTCAGAGAGAATAGCGTGTCTCCAGTGCAAAGTCCGCGGTATGCCATGCTCGCGGACCGTTAACTTTGCCTACGGGCCCCGGAGTGAGCGGGGCGGGCAGAAGAAGGCGTGTTCACGGTGTAAGCGCAACGGCGATAGGTGTCTGGTCAAGATCTGGGATTGGAAGGAGGAGGAGGATGTGACAGGTTGGAAGATCATCGAGGGCAGCAGAGAAGGGGAGCTGGAGCTGGCCAAGGAATGGTTTGAGATGAAGGATAAGAAGGAGTTGGTCGCTGAGGCGTTGCCAGCGTGGCATGAGAATGACCGCACGGATAATTCCAGGGACCCTGAGTATAAGTACAAAGGTTGGTGGAATGTGCTGAAGGATCGAGATACTCAATGGTGAGTGGGGAGAATAGAGGTGGACAGTTGAGATAGAGAAGAAGTCTGTATCTGCTTCAGCTTCATACGATGGACCAAAAAGAACTGTAGACAGATGGCGCCAGTATCATGAACCCCTGCTCCCATATATGTTCACCAGACCTTTGCACCCATATCCTCCATATGAATCAAACCCATCCACGCCCAAAGAATGCACTGGCCCATGTACCCATTTCCGTTTTCTCATCATCGTCCAGACAATTGTTCTCGACGTTGCTTGGCCAAAAAAAAAAAAAAAAAAAAGACAATCCCGTGTAACTCCTCACAAAACGAATTGCCGTCCCTAAGCGGAATATAAACTAAGACACAATCAGCCGGTCCATTGCATCTGGTCTGCTGGTCGCATCGTAGGTGCTCCTTCGTTTCTTGGGACTGGCTGGTGCCTCTTCAACGGTCTCAAGAGCGGTGCTAGGTAAGGTAGGAAGCGGGTCAACGAGGAACTTGGATCTGGATCTCTCGAGTTCCCAGAGTATGTTTTGCCGATGGCGGTAGTTGATGGGGGGCCGCAAATGTCTATCCAGCCCTGGCAGTGGGAGCAACGCTGTATCCTGGCCCTTGAACTTTGGGATCCTCTTGCGCTTCGGCCGTGGCTCTGATTGTGGAGACTGATTTGGACTAAGAAACTTATGCCAGGGCGAGTGAGGTTGCTTCTGTTCATCACCTTTCTCTCTGCTCCCGCTTGGACTAGCGCTCTTTGTTCGAGCTGGCTGAGGAGGTGGCGCCATCAAAGGAGATATAGCTTCCTCGCCATTTCTGTCAGACTTCTTATTAGCTGAGCCATGGCCATTGTCACTCTCTTGGCTCGCAGCGGGCCTCCCGGTTCGCACTGGCAGCTCGGTCGTCTTTGTGAAATACTGGCTAGAGGACCTGGGCGTTAGTGGGCTGGGTTTGGCGAGGTCCGGCAACTCCCAAGGCATCGGCTTGAGCTTGTCCTGGGGCTCCCAGCTGGATATCATTCTATTTTCCAAGAGTTCGAAGAATTGGAGATGCTTCTCCGGAGTACATAGCCATGCATGTTCTTCCGCCTCCTGGGCTGTCAGTCTTTCCGAAGGGTTTGTCTGGAGACAAGACCAGACAAAGTCAATTCCATTGGATGAGGGTTCTCTGGGCAAACTTGGGAATAGCTGGCAAAGATATTCACCAATTTCTTCCTGGTCCATTCTGTTGAACTCTGGAACATGATTGTCTGATACGAGGAGGAGGGCAATAACACCCAAGGACCAGATATCAACCGCGGATGTGTGAGTTTGTCCACTTATCATAAACTCCCTTCTTACAGTCAGCACGGGTCAATATCCAGACGTCTTAAGGATACTCAACGTACGGTGCTTGGTAGATTGACGTCCCAGCGTTCGTGGTCATTCTGCTACGGTGAGGAACAGCCGAGAAGCCAAAGTCAGAAAGCATGACGCGCTGGTACGCGATTTTGGGAGAATACGCCAACAGAATGTTCTCCGGTTTGAGATCCCGGTGCACAATGCCTTTCTCGTGCAAATAGCACAGTCCGTGGACTACCTGGCGGAGGATTATGCGGGCGTCAAACTCCTTGATAGTTCCTTGACGGAAGAGAAGTGACATGAGGTCGCCCCCTGAGGCGAGTTCCGTAAAGGTATAGCTGTGCATGGTCAGCTAAGTGGTACTTTATGAAGAGATGTGTTACTTGCAGTGTATGAGGGGACGAAATAGCGTCCACATAAGGCAGGATATTGGGCTATATCAGGTTAGTAATGACCAGAGGAGAGTAACAGTAAACTTACATGTCGCAGTTGACGCAAGATATCGGCCTCTTGAAACTTGCGACGAATATCATCTCGAGAATTCCTTCCTTGGATCCTGTCGAGGTTGACCAACTTGCAGACTAGCTGTTTCCCCGTCGGAACATCGGTCGCCAAGCAGACAACGGCTTCCGCCCCTTGGCCCAGGCAGCGATCGGTCACTCGGTACCTGTGCTCGAACATCTATTGCGCCTGTGTTAGATAATGACTCCAAGGTCGAGGGCTTGAATATCAACTCGCCTTGCATTCCTCTTGTTGCAAGCTAGTCAATTGATGACAGGGAGGGGCCTGGTCTTGAACGACTGTAAACTTCTAATAAGGTCGAATCTCAATGACATCGCCGTCCTGCAACAAGTAGCCAGGGGTGATCTCTGGACCAGAACCAATGGGTCGGCCGTTCACAAATGTCCCGTTGGAAGACTTGCGATCGCGTACGTAGAGATGATTGACGGTTGGTTCGTACATAACAACGTATACTTCGCAATGGTTTCGAGAGACCATGAAGTCCGGATCATCGTCGACCGCCAAAGTGCTACAACCATGAGTATATTCCATCAGACATGACTAGATGCTCACTTTGATCGAGGGTTACGACCAATCTTGAAGATCTCTTGGTCCCATATCGGAAATAGTTCTAAGAAGCTGGTCAGGAGGAGCCACTAAGGGGTGGAGATACAGGTGAATGGCGGAGATGTGCTGCTTGGTGAGCGTACGCTGGGATTGATTGTGACTCCGGCTGTCGACAAGATGGAGATATGCAGCTGGACCGTCGTCTTGTATCGGCTGAGTTGCATCTTCAAGGTCCATCTTGAGCTTCACGAGTGTCAATGCTGATCCGTCAACCCGTGTAAGTGCTCTGGGAAGTTAGTGAAAGGAGCAATCCTTGGATATAGCAGACTCGCGGACCAGGATGCCGGGTTTTGAGTTGGACTCCTTTCGAGGACAAGAAGATGCTGTATATGAGAGGCTCGTCTTGTTCACTTGAGATATCTCACTGCGCCAAAGCAACATGCCGTCGCTCTTTCCTGTTCCTGCCTGAATCCCGGGCCGTGCGCAAAATGCTGATCTGTATTTTGAATACTGTGCACACTCCACATTTGGTCCGAGATTTGGCAGTGTTAGCCCACGTGACCCTTGGGGGTTGTGTGCCCTACCTATGACCTGCCTAAAGCTTTGGAAATCTCCCTGCGTAGCTCTGAAGTTGTTCCTCATCCAAACACGATTCTCATCCACGAAAGAGTAAGTCCACGCGACCCTGGCCTAGCCAAGAGCTGGGAGCTTTGGGAAAGGCATTGAGTCATGCTCTTTGTCATTCCAAGCTCCTTGTTCATGGTAATGCGCAATCACCCACCAGTTGCTGACAATTTGCGACAGCATCGTCGATCAAGATGAGAGCCAAATGGAGAAAGAAGCGGGTTCGCCGCCTCAAGCGCAAGAGAAGAAAGATGAGAGCTAGATCGTAAGTTTCGTCGCCTCTGTTCACGCGATATCTGTTACTAACTCGCTTTCCAGCAAATAAACAACTCGCACCACAACCTGACTCGACTCATCCTTGATGATGTTACGACTTCACACGCCTGAACGATATTTGCAGCCGAAGCTGGGCACTCACCATTCGCGACGCCCTTGGGAACTCTCGCGACGCATGGACCTGGATTGACTTTGGGGTCTACGTCAGGATGGCAGAACCCCGCACCTGAGCGGCTGTAAATGTTTACATGGGATATCATGACGGATGGGAATTGACAACTGGACGGTCGGGAACCAAGGCGTTGTTTAGGATCGAAACGATCAGCCATGCTCGCAAAGACGATACCCTCGTACTTGAATAGCATGTTCAATGACAAACAAAAATGCAGAGAATGCCTCTGATTTGAATTTCGACTGATGCACTTTCGTGATGTGTATTTGTGCCCTCGTGACGTCAACCCCGGATGAAGCTCAAGCTAAGCGATGCTAGCTGTTTGCAGCGTGCAGCTCCTCCTTGCTTAGAACGAGTCGCGACAAAAAGACCATTAATCGATTTCGCATCTCGGTCCCGTTGAACAGCGTGATGACTGCGAATTGGTGTTTGCTTGATACTGAGCCCTTGATGCTCGAGATCCTTTCCACATCGGCTCATGTGGTTCGACGTCACTTCAAGTGACGTTCGTACTGTACGTACCATCAGCCAGCTGGGCTAAAGAAGATAGCCTTTCTGTAGTGGGGCACAAAGCTCACCGCCCCCGCCTTCGCCTTTCCCGGTTAAACAGCGGTTTCATCTTTTCTGCCGCGTGCCGCTTGAAGATTGTCAAAAAAAAATCTATGAATTGGGTGAACCTCGAGCGATAGTGAACAAGCCAGCACGCACACATCATGGCCTCAGAAAGCATCAAGAAGCGCAAGAGGAGCGGAGAAACCACTTCCAAGCCTAAGAAGAAGGTCACGATCAATGCGCCTCCTTCAGCAGCATCTGTTTCTTCCGTGCTCCGACCCAAGTTCTGCCCTCCTGTGATAGGTAACCATATCCGCTTCTTCTGTTTCATGAAAGCGCAAATACTGATTGATGGTCAATAGCTACCGTTCCGGGCTTCGAGGTACCAAATGACATCCCTTTCTATTCATATGCGCCCAATAATGGCGGCAAATCAAAATCGAAGCAGCCCAAGTCGGCCGGCGAGAAGGAGTTCCTGCTGCACTCAACGGCGCATCGAAGTCTCGACTACACGGTGAAAGCAGAGGGTGCCAGGGGAGCCAAACCTCCTCTAAATCACTTCATTGGCATTTACGACCCGGAGACGGGCAAGCTACAGGTGGTGGAAGCTAAGAAGATGACCCTCCGAGGTACGGTGCGGGCCAAGCAGGCGGCTGCATCTGCCACGGGCGAGCGAGACATGCAACAGGTACAGAAAGCAACGCGCCTTTCCAGATTCAGTTCCGCTGACTTTTTACAGACAATGATGGCTCTGAAGACCGATCTTGGCCAGACCTTTGGTACCAAAAAGGCCAAGAAAGCCATCCACGAGAACGTCCTCAACGCCATCGCTCCCCAGAAGAAGGCTGGAGACGCCCCCACCAAGATCGATGCGGCAGCTCGTGCCATGCTCACTTCCGTTGGAGAAATCACATCGAACATGGCGTCGAGAGAGGAGCTGCAGGCTGTGGTGGACGAGGCCAAGCCTGTGCCCGTCGCAAATGTGGATGCGGCCGAGATCCAAGACGTCTACGACCCCAAGAGAATCATCGGCGGCGACATCCTCAACCTAGTTCCAATCCGAGAATGGCAGGAAAAGGTGAAGCACAAGGAGAGCATACAGATACCCTCACGCTTTGTGGCTGCGCGTGTGAACCGGATAGCGGCCAACGAAGAGGCCGTGACTCGACTTCGCGTGTTACGCTACTTCTCCTTCGTTCTCCTCTTCTATCTCCACACCAAGCCCGGAAAGGTACGGGGCACTCGAGCCATACCACCTCGGGAGCAGCTCCGGGAGCTCCTGTCGCCGGCGCCCGAGGCTGTGATTGAGAGCATCCGACGCAAGTTCTCTGACCGGGGCGAGATGAGAAAGTTTCACCTAGACCTGCTGATGACACACTGCTGTGTGTTTGCATGCATCGTGGATAACTTTGAAGTGGACACTCAGAACCTGCGGGATGATCTAAAGATTGACCAAAAGACCATGAACAGCTACTTCCACGAGATTGGCGGTCGCGTTAGGCCCGTGACCAACAAGGAGTCCAAGACGACGCTGCAGCTGGCGCGATTGACTCTCCCGCTCAACTTCCCCAAGCAGAGGCACATTGCTCCCAAGCGCCGTTAGGTACCGCATGAGCGAGGCTTCGGCTTCAAGAAGACGAGATAAGAAGAAAGGCAGTGAGATGGTTGCGACTCAGCTACGGACGCACTCATTGCTTGACGAATCTCAAGGGAGGGAGGAACAAAATGCATATCGGACTTGCTCGAGGGCATGCTTTCGGTCAATGGAGTTGGTCACCTGCTGGCGATTAGGGGCTTGTTGACGCCTTGGTTTGAAGGCGTCGTTTGGGTTGCACATGAGTACTATTCTATCTTCCTCCTGCTGTGTAACTAACTAGTATCCAAGTGAATGACTGTCTGGGTCTGTGATACTGGTATAACGTGAACATCTACGGAGTACGGAGTACGTGCCCCTGAGTTATACCCGGTGGTGCCCCGGCGCCCGGCCCCTCTCTTCCCCCACCGAGGTAGCCGGGGCCGAGGCATGAACATGAATGTGGGGAACCATGTCTCTCTCTTCCATTACCCTACAGATAAACAGTGAAATAAGATGTTTCCGCTCTCTCTGTTTGCTCATTACTTCTTCTATTATACGTCTTGATACTGTATATCACCTCCCTTTATTTTTTCAATTGAAGTCTTGTCTTGCTGAATAAGACAGTTTGAGACTAACTAGACAGTCTACATCATGGCAGAAGATTCTATCATCCGTCTCGACTATCGCGGCCGCGTAGCGGTGTTGACCATCGAGAATGAGGCCAAGCTCAACTCACTTGACCTGATGCAATATTATGATCTCGCACAGAAGATGCGAGAAATTGCGACTCATGATGAGGTATTCATTACAGTGATTCTAGCCAAGGGGCGTTACTTTTCGGCGTAAGTTCACCCAACTAGTTAACTACTACTAACCAGACATGAGGCCCACGCTGTATTCATCAACAGCTCAGACAACACATAGTTAATAACGTTATGTATGCTAACTATCTGACTATGTACAGGGGAGCTGACGTCTCCTTCGCCAAAGACTCACCCACTTCTGGCCCCGGCTTACACAAGCACTGGCTTCAAAAGTTCGTCGCCTTCAACCTCAACATCACCCACGCCTTTGCAACCCACCCCAAAGTCCTCGTCGTCGGCCTCAACGGCCCCGTGGTAGGCCTCAGCGCAGCCCTCGTCGCCTTTGCCGACTTCATCTACTGCGCGCCCTCTGCATTCCTCCTCACGCCCTTCTCCTCCATCGGCCTCGTCGCCGAGGGCGGCGCATCTCGTGCTCTCGTACTACGCCTCGGCCCCGCCCGCGCAAACGAAGCCCTGCTCATGAGCCGTCGCATCGAGGCCACAGAGCTGGAGCGCTGCGGGTTCGTAAACAGCATCTTTGACGAAGGCGATGATGGCAAGTTCAGGGAGAGAGTGTTGAGGGAGGTGGATGAGCGCCTGGGAGAGCACCTCATCGGGGAGAGCTTGACCGGGATCAAGAAGTTGATCAGGAGGCCCGAGATGGATGTGTTGCACACGCAGAATGTGCACGAGGTGTTTGCTGGGCTGGAGCGGTTCATGACGGGAGTCCCTCAGCAGGAGTTTGCAAAAATTGCCAGTGGAGCGAAGAGACATAAGCTGTGATATTATCTGTGGATGTGTAGACAGGCTGAGAGGTGGTATATACCGACTTATTCAAGAGTATTCACATACAGGTTGTGTAGACATGTGCCGTTCGTTAAAAGGCCGAGCAGTTTATAGAATTCTAAATACTATCTCCTCATTATACTATATGTCCCAGGCAGATCAGACAAACTATGCCAGCAGACCAAATAATAAGCTGGTTCGTTGCCAAAAGTCGTTGGCCGACTTCGTAACCCGCTGCTGTGCTGCTGCATGTTCCAACTTGGAATACTTGTAGACTTGATCCTCGAGACTCTGAAATGCGTTGCTCGAGCCAGCCTGCGCGTCGCCTATGCATCGCTTCAAGAGAGCGATGTCAAAGAGCCATTGCGTAAAGAGATCTGTCTCTTGTTCGGGAGTCAGACCAGACGCTTTGGGCTCCCCCCTCACTTCGCTTTTGGCATCCTCTTCACCGTGTTCCTTGTCCTCCTGCTTATCCCCCCTCTCGCCCTCATTGGTATCTTGCTTCTTAGTCTTCTCCTCCTCGGTGTTCTCTTCATCTGTGTCCTCTTCATCTGTGTCCTCTGCCTTTCCGTCCTTATACTTGGGGGTTAGCCGTGAACCTGGACTTTCCACCAGAGCCTTCTCCCACATGTCGCACAATCTCTCGCTCACATGCTTCTTGAGCACAGACACAGCAGCTTTGGTCCAGAGATCCACGCCTCCGTCCGACATGGACAGCGATAGAGACCGCAGAAACTGGAATACCTCCGGTGACGGTTGATTTGGCAACGGCGGCTCGCCTTCCCACAGCGGGCGACCGACTACAGCCCGTTGCGTCAGACCTCGTGTAGAGAACTCGTCTAGTGCAGATGCAGATACTGCCACAGCGACCTTGTCGTGAAGTGAAGGGACAAGAGCTAAGCCGAACGACTTTATCGAGGGGCGTTGGGGTAGCTGGTGACGGATGTCTCGGAGAACGCGGAGGAAGTACATGGCTACCTTTCCGTTGCGCGAAGACTCTGGACGCTCATCCCAAAGCCTTTGGATATGTTCCTCCAGTTCCTTGAACGATCTGTCAAGGGTCGTGTCGAGCTTCTCCTGGAGCATCTGCGGATCGTCTTTGCTCAACAGTTTCTGTCTGGCCTCAATCGTCTCTTCGTCCTCAATCTCGTCGTAATCGTTATCCCACCGCTGTCGCCTAAGCTGCTCGACAACCTCTTTGACATCGTCGATCACATGGTACCATGACTTGTAGCAGTGCGCCGCCTTGGACACGGCATCATTTCGGCCGTAGAGTCGAGAGACGACTTCCTGGACAAACGGCGCCGCGCCACCTGCAAGAGCCGCATCGTAGCCCTCTTCGTTCCAGATACTGACGTGTTCATCGCTGATGCCATCCTTCCAGCGCCCAAGCGTTGCCGAGAGTTCTGAGCCAACAAGACGGAGCTTGCTAACTTTAGTGTCGAGCACGGCCAGCATACGTGAGTTGATGGCATCACGCAGGGCGTCTTGTGTCTCAGATGGGTCAATGCCTCGTGCCTTTCCTCCATCTCGAATCCACAGTTCCAGAACACTAGTTCGAAGTTCCATGATCAGCTTGAATTCTGTCATAGTGTCCAATGTCTTCTTGAGCCCACCGAGCAACACCTCGGATCCCTTCTCAGACCATCTTGATAGCATGTCTCGAGCTTGGCTACCGTCCAGATCGTCGTGTCGGATGAAAGGAGTAAAGTATTGAATTTCCTCGCCGCACCAACGTTCATAGATATCCAACCGTAAGCTTTCAAGCTGCTTCAGACTGGGATCAGCCAAAAGGGGGTTGCTCTTGAGCCCAGATAGAGCAAGTGAGAGCCTCCTTGGAACCAGAGCTTGTACATCCAGCAGCGTCCTCGAGTAGAGCTTGAGGCTCTGTACCACGTCATCAACGCTCCTTTTGCGGTTGCTCTCCTCCACCCCGAACGCCAAGGCCATTGCTTCTCCCCTCACGTGCAGGAAGTGCCGCAGGACGTCCCTCGCCCCAGAGCTGGTCGCCAGACTGTAAGCGCAGAGTGCCTTCTGTACATCTTCTCTTTCAGTTTCATCGCCTGCCCGCTCGAAAATCTTCTCGACGTTTCTCAACAGCCTTCTTCGTAGCTTGCTGATGGATGCTTTAGCCGCTTCGATCGTGCGGCGACTGCTTGCGTCGGCCGCATCCTCGGACAGGTTCTTGATTAACAGTCGACTCAGTACCAGAACCTTTGTCGAAAGCACCAGTCTATCTCCCTTCTTGACGTTGTCCCCTAATCCGCCTCCACCCCTCAGTATACGACCGACAACGAGTACACAGGCGTCGAGCAGCCTCAGTCGCGCAGCATTGGCGGCTTCCAGCTTGGTTTCTTTGGCGACAAACTTGGCAAGACCCGTCGCCTTTGCACCGATCACAGCTCTCCCGCAGCGGCCACCCATCCCGCCTAGGAGCTCCTGGACGACGTCGTTGTTATCGCGCATGTGTACAATGGTGTCAGCCGTACCCAGAAGATCACGATATGAGCTTCCAACCTGCGTGCGCAGGCGGGTAGACTTTTCTTCGATTGCCACATGGAGGTTCTTGTGGATTGCGCGGATCTGGGGGAGGGTATGGTTCGTAGAGAAGATCTGGGCCGAAGAGTTGAGCTTCGACGTGTCCATATCGGCCATTTTTTGGTTCGTAGCTCTCGAGAGCGGTCAAGATCGAGTCGCTCGGTGTTAGCTGTAAACAGGCATCGAATATAGGTGAGTTGCACTGAGCTGTGCCGATTTGCTCTTATTTGAGGTTGCGTGGTGGAGGTTTGGGGTTTGCCAAAGGGAAGCTCTCGGATGTATCCAGCAACGTGGAAGTTTGGCGGGGCTCTCTTCTACATATACGCACGACCCCTGGTCCACCCTGGATTACTACATTAGGGGTCAGTTTTCACAGCGACATCAGATAAATTAGACAACTTCATGATATCTTTTACGAACGCCATTAACCCGTTTCTAAATGCATTCATATCTATAGCCTGGTACTCTTGACAACAGCCGTGTTGATACCCGACAGCTCTCCCTGGTATCCTCCCTTGGGCTCGCCGCCCTGCCAGGTGGGCTTCATGCTCTTGAGCTTCTTCTGCTTGGCCTCGTACTGCTTGCGCTTCTTCACTCTCGGGTTCCTGACATCCTTGCTTCGCTTGGGGGCCAGTCCCTTGTTTTTCTCGATAGCGTATGTGATCTTGCGCTTGCCGTCCTCGCCAACCTCTTCGGTCTCTACCACACGATCCGCCTTGCTGGCAGCAGCATATGCTGCGTACCGAGCAGCCTTGTCTTCCTTGTTCTTCTTTGACTTGTGCGCCACCATGTCGTAGTATTCATTCTCGTCATCGCGAACGGCCTTGGCTGTTTTGGCATCTTCAACATCGCTGTTGTCGTCCAGATCCGCACCCATCTTCGAGTCCTTTTGTCCGCGCTTCACTGCCTGAGTATTAAGACGTGCTTGGCGGTCTCGCAGACGCTCGCGATGAGGAATGTCCATGTCGCCACCGGCCTCCCTTCCAGCACCGGCACGCTTGTTCGACTTCTGTACAATTTGAGAAGTGTAGAATTTGAGACTCTTCTTGCGGGCTGCCTTGTCCGCTGCCGTCCGGGCATCGAGCGCATCCTCCTCACCAAAGTCCGAGTTATCGCCATCCTGCTCAATAGCTGACGTCCTCTGCTTCTTCGATTTCTTGCCTGGCAGGGGTAGATCGTATAGATCGGAAACGGCAGCCTCGCCAGCCTTGACCTTCTCAAGCTTCTTCGCCAGCTTCTCAGCGGCGGCCTTTTCTTGCTGTGTTGTCTTCTTGCTCTTCCTTGCCTTCTTCGCATCTTCACTCGTAATGCCTGGTGTGAATGCCTCCTCGTTAATATCCGAAGGGACATCGTTGTCGGTATTCTTGGTCGACTTCATGTCCTTGACGTTTTGCCAAGCTTCACGACAGCTCACGAGCGTGTGCATGACTTCGTGATCCCGCAGCTCGGCGGGATCGATGGTCTTTTGCACCTTAGAGCTATCTCTTGCCGGGGACGTTAGAATTGCAAAGTAGCTGGCAAGCGCAGCGATGTAGCACCCAAGAACCCAGTACTGAATGGCCTCGAGTGACTGCCCTGACAAGCCTTTCGCTGCAACTTGCAGGTCCACTAGTACGGGCTGTAGCGATCGGAATTCCTTGACGAGATGCTCGAATTCGGGGTAGCGGTTCTTGAGTAGGGTGTATCGATCGTCAGGGCTCATATCGTCGGTGATCTCGACCTCTTTGAGGACTTCAGTAACAGTTTCTTCTCCATCGCCTGCTTCCGCACCCTCGGCCAGCCATTCATCGCCATCGAAGATAAAGTCTTCCTCAGCCATTTTGGAGAGCTTCTTCTGCTGAAGCCGCTTGGCCTCAACCTCCTCCTCTAGGGCGTCGGCTTCAGTCTCGATGTTGTCGGCATTATAGTAGTCATTCCTCGAGGAACCCCACCAGCCAGAGTCTCCCTGCCCCTCTTCCTCATCCTGTCCACCCTCGTCGTCGGAGAGCGCAGCCTTGGGGCTAGATCCTTTGGTCTTGCGAGGCCGTGCATCTTGATCGTCGTCTTCGTCTTCTGAATCCTCATCCTCGTACCCAAGAACCTCCTCGTCGGACAACTCGAGATCCTCGTCATCTTTTCGCCGGCGTTTTGAGTTGGGTTCGTCCTCTAACAGTATTTGGTCTCGGTTAATGAAGTATTCGTCCTCAGAGTCGGCGACATCTTCAAAAGTAGTGACGGCAAGGCGGGCTTCAGAGGAGTCGAGTTCTTTAGGGCCAGACGGCGCTTTTTGGCCGGAGGCTTTTCTCTTTTTCGCCATATTCCTGAAAAGATGAGACTGATGTGGCCTGGGTTAAAGAGGGGGATTGAAGGTCTGGATTTGAATCCGTACCTAAGCTGATGTTCGCGCTATCTAAGATAGTAGGAAATTTCTAGCCAGAAAAAAAAAAGCCGATAAGATAAGAAACTTTTCAAGTACTAGCCGGGCACGCAGCCACGTTTCCCAGAATGGTACGTACACGTGACCCTATCACTTAATTGTTCGAATGAACCTGGTAACGTTAAGGTCCTCGAAAAATATAGTATCAATCTACCCCAGGCAGGGACATGCGCCTCGGGCAACCGTTTCGTATTCGGACCATGGTACGGAGTAAGGCAGTCATCTGATATGAGATTGTACTCCGTACTACATAACCACGTCTCAAACCTAGAAGTAGGTAGTGAATAGGTACAATACCTGGTGTGACTGACTGTTCAGATCGCCATCGAGTCCACCCCGCACGAATGGAACGCCCTATCATGAGTGTTCTTATGACCGGAGTCATTAATATCGAGGACATGTGGCGAGTCATGGCAAACTGCCGAGTCTACCTTGATTACACAAGGGGCGATCAGTCTCTGAGGAGTACAGTATGTACAATCATCATCCAAGCCAAACAATATTAGTGCTTAAGCCACTGAGACCTGCTGAGGTACGTACTAATATAATGTTAGTACGGATAGAACACACTCGGTACCTTGCACGACGCGCATGTCAGCGGGTGATTGCCGCCTCAAGGGTCCTTAACGGCGCATCAAGCGCTAATGACCTACTGTAAATTGCGATGGATGCAGCCAATTGGTCGAACCCAGTCATGGACGATGACGAAATTCCAGATTTGGCAGCCGAGGTACTCTTGATCCAGGCAGAAAGTGCAGATGACCGATGTACCTCCGATGGAAGTCATGGCATGGGGGCTGGTTAGTTGCATCGCGTCTTCAGGTTCACTCTCTCCATCTGTACTTTTCCCTCACCTCACAGCTTGAGCAAAAGCCTTTCCAAGTCCGTCTTACCTCGTATAGCGTGTAAAGGACAGTTGCTTCACGCTGAACCTTGCGATAGGATCAACAACACCGTCCTGGCGCCGTCTACTTGAGAATCTGTGGCGCTTTAACGCCTCGACCACGCCGAATTGTCCCCGAGCTCGCAGTTACCACAGCCTACTCCGTACAGCCGCAAGACCCCAGACGAGGCCGTCCCTCAACGACGTTACCTTTTCAATAGCTGCACGGAATTTTTCAGATAAATTGCACTCGTTCTACGGAGTGCTCTACTTTCCAATCTCCCCGTTATCTCCCAACTCAAATTCACCGGCTTGTGATTCTCCCCGCGATCTCCGATACCGAGCCACCCTTGGCGCCTCCACGCGCACGCCCAAAAGAGGGTCACCTGGACCCTGAGAGGGTGACGGTGTGACAACTGACGAACCATCAAGGCTCGAGCAAGACACAGACGGGCGTCGAGAGCAAGAAGTTGGAGCAAGCTTTCCATTTTTTGTTTCGTCTCGGGGTTTCTCTTGTCCCCTGGCTTACTCCTTTTCACACGCAACTATCCAAACTCTGGCTTCTTTCTGGACCTTATCTGAATAGCTCTGGCTTTTCCCAGCGTCGCACATTAGCACGTAGCTCTATCGTCAAAGAGCTCGCGGCGCTCGCCATTCCTTGCCATCATGGCAGATAGAGGGAGTGAAGGGTCTCAGCCGCCTTCTCCCCAAACCGTTCGACGACCAGCTCCTCTGAGTCGGAACCATTCCACCGGCGATGCTGACGAGCGTTCTCCCCTCCTCACGAGCTCAAGGTCTCGCGTCCGCATCGAGAGTTCAAGTTCAGCCCGTCAACAGAACCCCTCGCTCTCTAGAAACCAGAGCTACACAGGCTTGAACTCGAGATGTTTGTGTCCTATATTTTGCTCTACCGAACCCAACTAACCGACCTGTCTCCTCCAGCAGGATACCATGGCTCGCGAAACCACAGCCGGCACCCCTCTTGGGGCTCGAGGATTATTCACGCCTTTTCGGACCGTCACGAATCTTCCATGGCCGAATCCAAGGGCTCCATCTTCCCCGACGAGCGCATGTGGTACGACCAATTTACCAGTACTGACTGGGTGCACGATGCTATTGCCGATTCATACCGCGTTAAGGAGCTCCGAAGCCGCAAGGATGTCTGGGGTCGTGTGAGGATCATATTTGACGGCGCCCAAGGCTGGATTTTGAGTGCCCTGAGCGGGTTTATTGTCGCCTTGATGGCTTACACGGTCGATGTCGCCGAATCGTCAGTCTTTGACTTCAAGGACGGCCACTGTACCAGAGCTTGGTACCTAAATAAGAGGGTAAACCGCGATTCTGCATTCCTTCTACGTGGCCTACAGAGAAGATGTACTAACTGACGGTTTTAGAAGTGCTGCCCGGAAGGTACTTGCGACGACTGGACGACCTGGTCACATTACTTTAACCATCCCTTTGGCGATATGTGGAGCAGCTTTATCATTTACGTGATCTGCGTCGTTGTTCTCGCTCTCCTCGCTTGCTGGATGGCTCTCTGGACCAAGACAATTGTTCCCTCGGCTTATCATCTCACAACCCTTGATGAGAATCTAGCTGCCGATGACATAATACCCCAACCGTACGATGATACCAACGGCAGTGGGTCGTCGACACCTAGACCACAGCCAGAAGTGAAAGTCGAGAACCCCCCAATGGTTTACTATTCAGCAGCTGGCAGTGGAGTAGCTGAAGTCCGTGTTATCCTGAGCGGCTTCGTTCTCCATGGATTTCTCGGTGTCAGAACTCTCATTGTCAAGATGGTCGCTTTGATTCTGAGCGTCGCCTCAGGAATGAGTCTAGGAAAGGAGGGACCATACGTACATATGGCCGCGTGCGTTGGCAATATTTTATGTCGTATCTTTCCCAAGTACGACCACAACGACGGCAAACGAAGGGAGGTCGTCTCGGCGGCTGCCGCCGCTGGTGTCGCGGTCGCCTTCGGTGCGCCCCTGGGTGGAGTTCTGTTTGGCCTGGAAGAGGTATCATACTTCTTCCCTGCCAAGACGCTGTTCCGGACCTTTTTCTGCTGCATTGTTGCCGCATTGTCACTTAAGTTCCTCAACCCCTACGGCACCCACAAGATCGTTCTTTTCGAAGTGCGGTACCTGGTGGACTGGGAATATTTTGAACTCGCAACCTTCATATTTGTGGGCATCATTGGCGGTGCTGTGGGAGCATTGTTCATCAAGGCCTCCAAGTTTTGGGCTCAAAGCTTCCGGCGAATCAAGGTAATCAAGAGTTACCCGTTGCTGGAAGTCTTGCTCGTGGCCTTGGTCACGGCCTTGATGAGCTACTGGAATGCATTGACGAAGCTCCCTGTTGCTGAGCTATTGCTTAACTTGGCTTCGCCATGCCAGGGATCTGACATTGACTGGGAAGAACGAAGCTTATGCCCTAAGTCTGTTGATGACATTCCTGCCATTCTCCTACATTTATTCGTGGCACTTTTGATTAAGGGATTCCTAACCATTATCACCTTCGGGATCGTAAGTCAAGTCCTCAGGGCAGCATGACACAACGCTGACAATTGCAACAGAAGGTCCCTGCTGGTATTTATGTCCCGTCCATGGTTGTAGGAGGTTTGATGGGCCGCATTGTTGGTCACCTGGTTCAGTGGACGGTGCTCCGAACCCCTGAATGGGCCGTCTGGGGAGACTGTGCGTTCAGCCAAGATGGATCATGCATTCAGCCTGGCGTATACGGTCTCATTGCAGCCGGTGCCACCATGTGTGGAGTAACGAGACTATCTGTCACACTTGCAGTCATTCTGTTCGAGCTTACAGGCAGTCTTGACTATGTGCTGCCCTTTTCGCTTGCCATTCTGGTGGCCAAGTGGACAGCAGACGCTATTGAACCAAATAGCATCTATGTGAGTGGACAAGCCCGACGGTCATAGCTTAATCTGGTCGCTAATTCATATAGGATCTCTTGACGAATATGAACTCGTACCCCTTCTTAGATAACAAGCATAAGCCCATCTTCACAGAAGATCTTGCCGACATTATCCCTCGGGTTCGACGAGAGCGAATCATTGATATCACTACCTCGCCCTTGATGCCTGCGACAAAATTGCGCACCAAACTCGAGCTTCTGCATCGAGCGGGCGAACTGGACGGCGGCTTGCCTATTGTGCGGAATGGCACTCTGGTTGGGCTGATTCCTGCACCAGACCTAGGATATGCGCTTGATCAGTTGGAGGACGAGAGTACAGACCTCTGCTTGATGGTTCAGGTACAACGCTTCGATGAAGATGATGGAAAGGTCGATCCGACTGACTTTACGCCGTATATTGATCCTGTAAGTTGAAGTTGACATGATTATGTTCGAAGCCTAACTGACACTACTTGAGGCACCTGTTGCACTGGATATTAGGTCACCGATGGACTTGGTGTATGAGTTGTTCTCCAAGCTAGGTCTCCGATATATATGTGTGCTGAAAGACGGCAAATATGCCGGAATGGTAAGTGCTCGGCGCTGGCTGTTGGCTGGAGTCCAAAAGCAGAAGTCATGATGTTGCAGTGCTAATAAGAAACACAGACCCACAAGAAGACCTTTGTCAGGTATATGCGTGAGCAGGAGAAGGATAGTTGAGCTAGCGAAAGAAGACCCCCACCTGTCGCTACCATGACGGTGAGAGACGTAGGTGTCCGGCGGTCAGTGAGAACCAGGCCTCCGCGTGGACTCACGTGGGGTTTGCGAGGAAGTGAAGGCGAGACGGAGGACTATGGGCGAATTGGAACACGATGAGGGTGCAAGTTTGACAGTTTCTGTATTGCATTGGTATGAACATTGGTGACAGCGTTGTCTTTTATATGCCGTTCAGGCGCACAAGAAATTGGCTTTGTTTTGAGGTTTCCATAGCTTGGTTAGTTGGCGGCATTATCGGCTCTGCATAGTATAGGACGGCAAGACGGCATCGCGGTACCTAGTTAGTCTAGATAACTGACTACCTAACGGTAGTACTATAATTACGATCACACAATTGGGCACATTGGCTTGAACTCTGACTGACCACCTGTCACCTTGATGAACATACAAGGATCCATGTAACATGCCTCACGAGAAAACCCAATGCTCACTTTGCATATTTATGTGGTCAAGTGAGAGAGGGTCGATGATGTTGAGGAGAACACCGTCTCCCTTGACCTGCCTAAGATGGAAAGTTTCTGGAGCCTCTGGAATCACGGCGTGACAACCAACATGGAACAGACAGCTCCGGAACCGGAACCGGGCCGGGGGTTGAAGGATCGGAGGGGGTGTATCTTGGGTTTGCTAGAGGGCGACTCCCGCCGGAGTGGCCAAAATATTACCAAAGATGGCGAATTGGCGTGCGGAGAGGTTCGGTGAATGGCTAGACCGTAGCTAGAGGGCGTCACCCCGAGATATGGAGATTGGTTTACCCCGCGCGCTGATAAGTCTTGGGCGGGTTGGCCTTCCTGTTTCGAGATTCTCTTTAATAACTACCTAACTATCGCGAACTCCCTCGAACTCTTCAAGTGGAAGACTTCGCGACGTGGCGAGCGAGGCCAGACCAATTACCACTCAATTTTGGGGATGGAAGAGACATACATGATTGGATGAGAATATCGGCCATGGGGTCAGGCTCTGGATCTGGCATGATACTGTAAGTTATGGAGTGTCTACGGGTAAGTAGCAGGCAAGCCGCCCCGGCGGTACGTATCTTCTGTATCCGTTTTGTCGGCAATGCAGTTTTGTTATCGAGATCTGGTTGGAAGTGGGTTAGGGTTCTTTTTGCTGATGGAGGCTGCGGGGGATGGAAGTGGAAGCAGACAAACGAATCGGTTGAGTCTAGAGTAAAAAAAAAAAAGAATATGTACTTAGTGACTTCTCTAGTATTATGTCCATCAACAAGCAATTGACTAATTACCGACAGGTCTAACATTAGATACTTGGGATGCTCACTGTAACTAACTTTAGATATGGGATGGCAACGTTGGAGAAGAGAGAGGACCTGGAGAGGAGACGCTAAGCTAAGCTGCTGTAAGCTACTACGTATGCACAGTACAATACGTACATAGTACATAGTTACAGTACTATCCCTCAACAGGCAAATATCCTTCCTTTTCTATCCTCACCCCTCCCTCTTTCCTGTTTCCATCTCCTCCCGAGCCTTGTTCCGCTCGGTCAAACAAGTCCAAAGAGCGATTGTGGGGAGAAAGCGCCTTGTTTTCTGTTGGCTAACAAGTACCTACATAACAATCATGGCTGGATGGGGAAAATCTGAGGGGCGCGGGATGACCCCAAGGCCGGAGCTGGATGATATAAACCACCTGCGAAGCCTTCCTCCTCCCATTTCTCGTTCCTTCCCATACTCCATTATCACGATATCCTCTGTCTTTGAGTACTTGACGAGAGAAACAGCAAGAGCGTATCGAGTAAGTCATCCCGATCTGGCTGTACTTCGTGATCCAATATTAGGTTATCATGACGACACGCCTCTGAACTTTCTGTCTTCGCCTTCATTTTCTAACCTGCAACTATTATCTACAGTAGATGAACGGCGAGGTCAGATCAATTCTCCTCTAGAAACGTTCAGCCCGCTCTCTACAACTCCAGCTTCCTCTACATACATACCCACCATCGTCATGTCGGCCCTTCGCGCTGGTATGGCCACTCGGCCTGCTGCGCTCTCTGCTTCCCGCGTTGCTGCTCGCCGCTCCTTTGCTACTTCGCGGAACCTGCGAATGGCTGCTGTGTCCGAGAAGAACTTCTTCCCCGGCGAGCCCGATGCTCCCACAGTCAAAACGGCCATCCCTGGTCCCAAGACCAAGCAGCACATTGAGGAGCTCAATGAGGTCTTCGATACCCGAAGCATGAACATGTTGGCTGATTACACCAAGAGCAAGGGTAACTTCATTGCCGATCCCGATGGCAACGTGCTTCTCGATGTGTAAGACTCGCATCATATTGCTTCTACTAAGCAGTCGACATGAAATAATGACTAACACGCACACAGCTTTGCTCAGATCGCCTCCATCGCCGTTGGCTACAACAACCCCAACCTTATCAAGGCGGCCTCCAGCCCCGAGATGGTCAACGCCATCGTTAACCGTCCCGCTCTCGGCGCTTTCCCCTCGCATGACTGGGCTGCTCTTCTCAAGTCTAGTCTTCTCACAGTTGCCCCCAAGGGCTTGGACAACGTCTTTACTGGTATGACTGGTTCAGACGCCAACGAGGCTGCCTACAAGGCCGCCTTCATGTATCACCGACAAAAGCAGCGTGGCGGCCGTGATGTCGAGTTCACCGCCAAGGAGCTTGAGTCGGCCATGAACAACCAGGCTCCTGGAGCCCCCGATCTCTCAATTCTCTCCTTCAAGACTGCCTTCCACGGCCGTCTGTTTGGCTCTCTCTCCACTACCCGCTCTAAGGCCGTTCACAAGATCGATATCCCTGCCTTTGACTGGCCTCAGGCCACCTTCCCTAAGCTCAAGTACCCTCTCGAGGAGAACGTCGAGGAGAACCGTAAAATTGAACAGGCTAGCATCGATGAGGTCGAGCACCTGATCAAGAACTTTCACCACCCTCCCTGCGCCGTTGTTGTCGAGCCTATTCAGAGTGAGGGTGGTGACAACCACGCCTCTCCTGATTTCTTCCGCAAGTTGCGTGAAGTGACCAAGAAGCATGATATTCTTCTGATTGTGGACGAGGTTCAAACCGGTGTTGGCGCCACCGGCAAGTTCTGGGCTCACGAGCACTGGAATCTCGACACTCCGCCCGATATCGTCACTTTCTCCAAGAAGGCTCAAGCTGCTGGCTTCTACTACGCCGATCCTGCTATTCGTCCCAACAAGGCATACCGTCAGTTCAACACCTGGATGGGTGACCCTGCGCGTGCCATCCTCTTCAAGGCGATTGTCGACGAAATCAACCGAAATGACCTTGTCAACCATACCGCCCGAGTCGGTGACTACCTTTATAGCGAGCTTGAGGCTCTGGCCAGCAAGTATCCTGGTCAACTCCAGAACCTTCGTGGAAAGGGCCAGGGTACCTTCCTTGCCTTCGACAGCCCCAAGCGCGACCAGGTTTTGGCTAAGTCTAAGTCTCTCGGTGTCAACATTGGTGGCAGTGGCGTCGAGGCTGTCCGTCTGCGACCCATGCTTATCTTCCAGAAGAAGCATGCCGATATTCTTCTCGACACCCTCGAGAAAACGATCAAGGAGTAAGGGATGATATGCAGGATAACCTAAAATTCATAATGATATATAGATACCGGAGTCAAGGGCTGGCTCAGGGGAGCCAGGAATGGATTTACCACTTGGCCGAGAGCAACATAGTATGTCTGCTGCGTGTCGCGCTAATGTTTTGATGCTCATCTAGATGGATCGGAAGATATTAAAAAGGAAATGTTTGATCGGGAATGCTATGTTAAGAGGCAAAGAAGTTTAGTCGGAGTTAGTTTAAGAAGCCTTCTAGTCAATATCACCTAATGCATGGTTGTGCCCTTGTCCCTCCTTGTTTTTAAGGAACCAGCAGAAGACCACAAACAAGCAAGAACGTAAAGAGGACGTAACATTTCTCCAACATCCATAGTAACCTAACAACCAGGGGATTAAGTTGTCTAGAGAGCTATATATAAGTGCAGAATTAACAATATACCTAGAATATTCTACTATCCTCTTGAAAACAAGGTAAAACAACCTACACCCTGGATCCAAAATCCCCAGTTAGTATAATCCCTTTTCCCACCAACTCCAAGTTTACCAGCAATATACACTAGCAGAAGAGTCTAGACTAGACACTTTAAGAAGTGCCAGTAGCAGGAGTATTTACAGCTAAGACATAGGTTTTATCCGAGTTGACACTGCAGCTTACTCTCGCGATACTGCCTCTCGGGGTAAAAATGATAGACTAGACTAAAGGGGGTAGAGGCTCCTATTTCTCGTTCTGGCGGTTGTTCTTAAGGTCGAACCCACACTCCCTGGTTGCGCTCCTGTCGCGGTGGCTGTTGCGGCGGGTGTTATCAAGGGAGCAGCGCCAGGGACCAGGAGTTTGATGCCTGGGTATGAGTTGTGCTTTGTCGTACAGCTCAAGGATGTTCCAGCATCTGGCAATCCTTTCATCATATTGTGTTTTATTGCGAGCGCAAGCTGCCGTGGGATGGAGTGTGGTGCCATGCATTACCGCCTGACCCGATTGTCGAGGTGTCGTTGACTCAACCTCATCCCTTTCGCTGTGCATCTGGCTCTCGCGCCACGAACTATTGTTAGTTTGATGTGTATTCTAAAGGTAACCTAGTTAATGGATGGGACGAGACGAATATGAGATTGAAGTCGCTTTAAAGACTCGAGCAAGCTCCTGCACTCCAGGGATATTTAGCAGTTGCACTTGCAGTACTCCGTGGGGGCATGCACAATGAGTTGGCAACTTCTATCGACCCTCAAATCATTCAGGGCCCACTCATAATGACTCGTAAATTCCAATGAGTTTACTAGGAAGCTTATTATACTATTTATTGATGGGTAAAGGCTTGACATAGGCTTCGTCAGTATGTTAGAGAACACAACTAGACTATGTACTAACATAGCTTTTGATATAAAGCATCAAGTACGGAGTATACTCAAGACATCTATTGATAGGAGCATTTCACCAGTGATCGGATGGTTTGCAGATCATTGAAGAATCTGGTCAAAAGTCTCAGCAGTTCGAGGCCACAACGATTAATAACTTGACGGGACAACTTAACATTAGTTAGGTTAGTTGGAAGTAAGTCGAGTTCGTGGCGTCCAAGCCGCCTCGTTCGGGCCTTTCTTTGGCGTCGGAGATTCGGACCCATAAAATTCCGACTTGGACATGCTATTTTGTCATGGCTTGACCGAGTCGGAATGGGCCTTCTTGGACTTGATAATTGGCTTTGTCTCTTCATCATCCTCTCCAATCGTGGATGCACGGCCTTTGATGTATTTTGGCCTATCCTCCTCGCCTTTTTGCCTTGCTACGTAACCATTCGCCTCCTCGATTCGGCTTCCAACACTGTCTCTTAGCCTAGCCTCGGGCCTTTGCTTCATCTCTTCCCCATGCGCCGTTGCTCGCTCCACCAAGTTCCACGCTCCACACTCTCGCTGCCCTCGGAATAGCCATTTCTCGCGTCTTGCCTAACACCTCGGTGACTCTACGTGCTCAACGCGACCGTATCGATCGTCCCGTCGATAACAATCGAAGTATCCAAAGCCCGGCGTTTGTACCTTTGTTCCTCATGCACTGATGGAGGATGACGAGCATACAATCAACAAAATGGGGGAAATCAAGCTCGAGGAGGGCGCGAACGGCGCGCGTATAAAGCACGAGGAAAGCACTCCCGTCACCATCACGAATGGTAGCCATGAAGGCTCTCGATCTCCGACCGCGTCGCACGATGGTGTCAAGTCGCGCAGTGCAAGCGCCGACACGCCCAGCTCTTCCAAACCCCCGAAGCTCTCTCGGAAAGCCTCCCAGAAATTGGCCGCCACCCGCGAACCAGTGCTTTTCGACAATCTCCCGGATATGACCACCGAGTCTTGCAAGTTCTTTCAGCCCATCCCCGACTGCCTCTATGGCTCAAAGCACCTTGGATCTACAGATAACGACGCCTTGGACTGCGAGTGTCGAGAAGAATGGCGTACGTGGTTTCTCTCTTGCCCTTTTGTCTGGGTTTCCATGCACCATTCAACTGTATCGTGCTAATTGGCTTGTTTAGGCAATGGTGAGAACCTATCTTGCGGCGAGGATTCGGATTGCATCAACCGAGCAACAAAGATGGAATGTAGCGCCGAGGCTGGAAACTGCGGTGGTGGCTGCCAGAACCAGAGATTTCAGCGCAAGCAATACGCCAACGTTTCCGTTATCAAGACCGAGAAGAAGGGGTTTGGTCTTCGTGCAGACGCAGACCTTGAGCCCAATGACTTCGTCTTTGAGTACATTGGCGAGGTGATTAACGAGCCTACTTTTAGGCGGCGCATGCTTCAGTACGACGATGAGGGTATTAAGCACTTCTACTTTATGTCTCTGAACAAGAGCGAGTTCGTGGATGCGACCAAAAAAGGCAATCTGGGTCGCTTCTGCAATCACTCTTGCAATCCCAACTGCTATGTGGATAAGTGGGTGGTTGGTGATAAGCTTCGGATGGGAATTTTCACCTTGCGCAAGATCCAGTCTGGCGAAGAATTGGTGTTCAACTACAATGTCGATCGCTATGGTGCCGATCCTCAACCCTGCTACTGCGGGGAGCCCAACTGCGTGGGATTCATTGGTGGTAAGACACAAACCGAGCGTGCAACCAAACTGCCAGCAGCTACGGTCGAGGCGCTCGGTATCGATGGTGGCGATGGCTGGGACACTTCGGTCGCAAAGAAACCCCGGCGAAAGAAGCCCGACGAGGACGACGAAGATTACGTGAACAGCATCCTACCACGCAGCCTAAGCGAAGATGACGCTCGAAAGGTCATGGCCACTCTCATGCAGAGTAAGGAGAAATGGATTGCCGTCAAGCTTCTGGAGCGTATTCAACGGTGTGATGAAGAGCGTGTCATCCACTGTGTTATGCGAATGCACGCCTATCAGATCCTCAAGACTACGCTCAACACTTTCCTCGATGACCACAACGTTGTCATCCAGGTTTTGTCAATTCTGGACAAGTTCCCTCGCCTCACAAGGAACAAAATTCAGGATTCAAAAATCGAGGCAACGGTTGAAGGCCTGACTAAATCCGAGCACGAAGACGTCGCGTCAAGATCTAAGAAACTCTTAGACGAATGGAGCAAGCTTGAAGTTGCGTACCGGATCAGAAGGCGAAAGTTCGACCCTAGTGCGCCTGCTGCAAACTCATTTGAAGAGCGTCGTGGAGCAAGCCGAGAAGATGAGCCAACTCAGTCGACTTCGAAGACGGCTTCGCCACGTACCATCGACGCGCCCAAGGGCCCACGGAATCAGGTGCCCCAGAGAAGCAATGCCTTCTTCCACAACGGCGGGCGCCCGCGGCGGCAACCGTTCAATACCCCGTTGCCTCCGGGCTGGTTTACTGCCAAGGATGCTGCAGGTAATACTTACTTCTACGACAAGCAAAAGACTACAACTTGGCAGAGACCAACGCAGCCTGCAGCAGATGCAGCCCCTAAAGCTCCATCGAGAGCTTTGAAGGAGCAGTTGGCGATCCAAAACATCATCGACCAAGTCACCGAGAAAGGAACACCTAAGCAAACCTCTGCCTCAACACCGAAGGCCACTGAAATGCCTATCAAAGACACCAAACAGGAGAAATGGCGCTCTCTCCCGGTCGATAAGCAGATGAAGATTTATGAGAATACAGTAAGTCATGACTCACGTCCATGCCTTATCGCTTGCTAACAGGTGCCAGCTGTTCCCTCACATCAAGCATGTCCTCGACAAATTTCATCATAAACTTCCTAAGGAGGAGCTCAAACGTCTCGGCAAAGATATTGCCAAGAAGCTTGTCGCATCGGATTATAAGAACAACCGAGTGGGGGATCCTAGTGCGCCGCTTAGCGACAAACAAGCCAAGAAGATGAAGAAGTATGTCAAAGACTTTCTGGATCGGGCTGTCCAGAAGTACAGCGAGCACCAGCAGCGGAAAACCGGCAAGGAGACGGATAAGAAAGCCAACGATAATCAAGGGCCTGATGATAAAGCCAAGGCTGATGTAGGCTCTGCTGCTGAGGGATCGGTTGACTCTTCTGAGGCAAAGCTCGACGTACCTGTGGTGGATGAGGCAGGTGACCTTACCTTGTCGGACCAGGAGGGGATTGGGTCGTTAGGGAGCCCTGATCTAAAGCGAAAACGGGACGCTATGGTTGCAGATTCGCCGTCTCTTGTGTTAGACGGTCCAACAATGAAGAGATTGCGGGAAGACGAGATGGACGAGCCGAGCTCTCCTCCACCTCCTCCACCTCCTCCGCAGTCGACTATGGAGGATGTCATCTCTGATGAGCAGCTGGCCCTTCGCGCACAGGAGGAAGACTTGATGAGGGAGAATGAGGAGGCACAGAGGCTTGAGGACGAAGCCAATCGTACCAAGGGCGTGGAAGAAGCTACGCGAGACGCTGAGAAGGACATATTAATTGCTTCAAACGAGCCATCACAGATGACCCACGAAGCTCAATGACCGGCGTCGTGAGACTCCGATTTGACGGAAGGAAAGTTTACAAATAGGAGTTGGTGGGCCATCGAGGGGGCAACCTGCGTCTAGGACCATTAATGGAGCTTGGTTGGGGCATAATTATATCTGCATTTCGGGAGTTTTAAGGGCCGATACCTGGCGCATTGTACCACTACTATATAAAACGTCGGCATCCCAGCGCCTTTGGTCCATGGTTTACCACGAGAGGGCTTCAGCATCGTTATTCAACTACTATTGCTTCCTGAACTTGGGGAAGACGCACATTAGTGTTGTCGACCACGCGACTCTTTTATCAGCCATAGCTCTGGTACCCCGCATCATTGTTAAGGGCTTGAGACGCAGAAGGACACGATGGGATAGGAGGCATGAGGTCAGGCTTGATGAGTTAGGAGATGCATAATGGGATATATCGGCGTTTGAGGATAAGAGGAGGGAGATACAGAAGTAAGACAAGATACCCCATTTGAAATACATATTGTTTTCATGGAGTCTGGGTACAAGAGGTGGTGGTATAGTGCTGTATTCACGGATTGATATTTCGAGCCAACATATAATACTGTCCAGTCTATAGCGCCATACGCCGTTTGAAAATGCTGACAACTCCAGTGCGTTTCCTATTCTTGTATCACCATCGCTCAGTCGTCATCCCCCGAGGAATCATCATCATTCCGCCTCTTCTTGCCCGCCACGGGCACGATATCCTCCTTCTTCTTAAACACATAACTCCTCGACGCCCTCTCCTCGCCTTTCCACCCACTCTCGCTGACCTCGCCTTTTGCGTTCCTCACGACGCCTAGCGTGCGCGCATGCTTGTACCCAGGGTAGACGGCGGCTTGGAACCGGAAGCTGCGCTCGACCTGCAGCCCCGCGTGGCGCGCGAGGTCGCGGACGTTCCAGAGGGTGTAGGGCTCGCCCTCGAACAGGGTGACGACGATGGCGGCGCCGGGGGCCAGAGCGGGCAGGGCGCGCTCGAAGAAGGAGACGAGGAGGGATTGGTTGTGGCGGACTTGGCGGTTAACGTCAGTGGATTTGCCGCCGACATGGGGGAAGTTGAAGATGATGCGGTCGAAGGGTATGCGAGTGAGGGAGGCGGGGAGTTTGGTCGCGTCGATATTATATATAATCTTGTTGTTAGGAGTGAGTTTCCGCTTGGGTCGGTCTGGGTCATCTGAGTCATAGTAGTCGTCCTCGTCTTGGTCTGCTTCGCTGTCGCTATCGCCATTGGCGTCCTCGCTCTCTCCTTCGCCGACATGGTCTTTTTCGCCAGCCTTGGGGCTCTTTGCGGAAGCCTCGTTGTTCTTTCCCTTAGCTTCCTTCACCTTGGGAGCCTCCCCGCGGATCACAGCAATGTTGTCGTCGACATGGGGATACTTGGCGTGCAGCTCGTCTGCATCCTTCTCCAGGACAGTCGCAGTTACGTTCGCGCAGCCGTGATGCTGAATGATCGAAGCCGCGAAGCTCAAGTCTCCCTCGCCTATGAGCAGGATGCGATGGTGAGGCTCAAAAGGTATCGTGGGTTTCTCGTCTGCTGGACGCTGCTGTTTGGCCTTGGTATTCTTGACAGGGCCATTGGGTGTCTTTTGCTGGTTGCTTCTGTGTTGCGCAGGCTTCCTTGGACGTCCGTTTGGCTTCCCTGGAGTAGCCTGGTGCGATAGCTTCCGTTTCTTACCCATTGCGCCGCGTGATGTGAATATTCCAATCTAGCACGACGTCACAAGATAAGAAGTTGCACGTGGTGACGATCACACTCTAAATTTTCCGTGGTTCATTGTCTCGATTTATTCCGTTTATTTCAGCGCTGTCCGGTCTGATTGGCCGAAGCAGCCGCGGCACCGTTACCCTTACGGTACCTAGCTTCCCCCGGTTGCTCGGGAGCATCCACCGGGATTAGGGGCCTTCCAGGTTCATAGATTGAATTGCGCACAGCCTTGCGAAATGCGGAGCAACATAGTAACGTTAGTATATCGATATGAGACATGAGATTTGTGAGTGAGTGAGTGAACAATAGGATTTGATAAAAACCGCAATCAGGGGCTTGATTGAATCCTATGGAGTATTATAAGTGTAATCAGATATTTGGATGCGTTGACTGTTGTTTGAGCCAACCAACCAACCCTATACTGGCCAAAGTTGACATTTACGTCTATTTGTGAAGCCTACTCCGTATGTGAATTGGAAAATTTTCTGTTGGTTAACGCTTATTTTCCAATTAGTCTTTTACCTAACATATGTGGGATTTCCTTTTTATTAGGTCATGCGGTTTGATTCTGAGCTGCTCTGCAACGTCACACAGCAAAGTTGTGTTCGGCGTAAACGGGGCTGAAAGTGAGAAATATTCGAGATCGACTAGGGCACTGGGATCGACCGACACCTATTGCATGCACGCCAGTGACAATAAGAAACCCCAAGTGAGCTGATGAGAGGCTCTTATCTGAATTCGAATAGCAACAGCCACTGTGACTTATCCGAATGTCCGAAGGCCGTGCAACAACTGGTGGTGTGTGCTCACTCCCACCGCACACGCGAGGATGGGTCCACCAGCAATAAACAGGACGAACAACTGTGACAAAGTACGATGTAGCAGTCCGTTTTCTCCAAGTACAACTGTATACGTAGCAGCCTCACGCGGCCGAGTGCGTAGATTGAACGGCCGGAACTCGTGCGAGTAAACGAAAGATGATCCAACTGACATTTCGTTTACATTAGCAAGCAGCTCACATCGCGATTTCACCTAGGTTGAGAATAATTCGGGGCCCCACAATAGTTTTCCGGCCAACGTGAGAAACTTGTTTGCTCATTCACATCATCATGATTGCTTGCGTTCATTGTTCAATAAACTCCTGCAGCTCTCAACGAACGCATTTCACCAAATCACCGTATCAGAGTGTTCTCGAGAGGGCAGGGATATCGAGGCCGCGGCGGTGACCGGAAAATCCAGGCCACCGGACCAATGAGAGGCTCTGAAATGAGGTCGACAGACCCCGAAATGGCTTAGACGATCACTGCAGGGCCGGGGGTCGTCTTTCAGTGGGCTCTGTAGTGGTTTGAGTGGGCGTTTGCAGTGGAAGCCTGTCTCCACTCTTCATGGCCTGTGCTGGCGGCTGCTTCTCGCGCTGGCATTCACCCATTCAGGTAACGTTAATGTATTCCGTACTCCGTAGTTAGCTATTGATCCATCGATGCAAGAGCGAAAAAAGGGTCAGTGACACTTTCCGTCTCATTGAACCTCCTTCACTTCACGACTCTACAGCCACAACCACAACAGCGGCCACGCGCACAAATCATCACCTCATCGGCGTCAACGTGCTCTCAAGCGTGTTTCCGTCACGAATTCTATTATTCTGCTGCTGCTCCTTGTCTGGGCGCGCTATTGTTGTTGCTGCCGCCTGCCGATTGGCGAAAACTTCTGAGCTATACGTACCCATACATACCCTTTCTCCGATTCTTATCATTTGCAACCTTCAACCTTAATACTTTCTCTGCTCGTTATAAGCACGCTCTCTTGTTCTTCTTTCTCCCTTCCTACCTGACAGAGCCACTGATTCCCCTTCTTCAACGACACCATCTCAAAGAAGCACTTTTCATCGCGGCAAAGTCACGTATCTCTCTCTACCCCCCCTGTCGCCCGGCGCGTGGCACATTCTCACCCCAAAAAGCTGGCTACCGGCCCGCTTCTCTACCTTGCATTTCCCTTCACCTACATGACCCATCTCACCCATCATGGCTGAGAACGAGTCTTCCGCGAGGGAACCTTCCACTCGTGGCCGTGGCCGAGGTGGAAGAGGTCGCGGTGGGCGAGGACGAGGTGGAAACAGAGGTGGCTCTACTACCGCCCTGTCCAAGACAACTACCACAAAGGCCGGCCGTGGCGGGTCACGAAGAGGCCGAGCAAAGAACTTCTCGGACTCGCGTGTTCAGGCTGCTTATGAGCGCCAAAGACACCTCAAGGCCACTTATCAAGCCGTCGCCCATGCACTCAAGCCTGCGCTGCAAGAGCTTGCTGAGCGAACCATTGACGACGCTATCCAAAATCCCGACAAGTACCAGCATGCTAACGAATTCGTCCCTGTGATCCGCCAGCTTCAGAGCAACCTCGACCGCAAGTTGGCCGAGCACAAACGCCGTCTCGATTTGGATCTTGAACTGGCTGAGCATCTGTTCAGTGCCGACAATTACGTCGCTGAGCAGGAATTCAATGTACGTTTACCCTCTTCGTTCCTGACGTGACCTTGGCTCCTCGCGGCTATTTCCATCAGGCTCTTGGCATTTTACTGACAAAACCCCACAGAACGGTTTCGATGAGATCGAGGAGCAATTCTTCGAAAGCCAGGAGAACCGCCTGCGCATTCTCAACTCATTACTTGACAAAGGTCTTCCCGTTGATGTAAGTAGAAAATTTCCCGCTTCTTTCATCCCTACCTACCTCTCATGTTCCCTCCCACACAATCCTTTACGCCCACTGCTGTCATTGCCGGTGCAACTGCTGACACATATCACTGCAGATCATTGATGACCAGTATGAATACAAGGTCATTTCAGATGAGCATTTCGACAAGGAGTTTGGCACATATGAGTGCTATAAGAATGGCATTCTTGTCCCCTACCCTTCCCGTGTTGAGGGCACAGATATGTGGCAAAAGGCACGCGACATTGAGGCTGCTGTTGTCGCCGCCGCCGTCGCCGCCGCTCCAGCCAAGGGCCGTGGTCGGGGCCGTGGTGCGAACAAGCGAAGGGCCCAGGAGCAACCCGAGGGCCAACCTACTCCGAAGAAGAACACAAGAAGCTCCAACGATATTGTTGGGTCGCCTTCCCTTGCTGCTCCCGCACCTGCCAAGGGCCTTCTTGCTTCCGCTGCTGAAGTTGAGGCAACTCCAGAGGGTACACCGGCCGAGTCAGACTCAGCTCCTGCATCTCCCGAGCCTCCTGCTTTTGTCAACGGCTTCACACCTGCTGTCGTTGCTAAAGTCCAGCGCATAAAGCTGTCTGCACGTGAGAAGAGTCCCCCGCTGCCCAAGAACATCTCAGACCCCGATGAGTACGGTTTCCGAATCTACAATCAGCGACCATCTCTTCGTGAGAAGGGGATTAACAGTCGTCTTCTCGCGCCTCCATTGTTCTTGTTTCAGGACTGGGAGATTGGTTTCAGGGATACTACGAATGACTCCAGCAAGGGCCACACTCGTGCCAAACGCGGCAAGTATCTTGATACTCCTAACAGCAATGGCTTTCACTTCGATCACTGGTGCAACGGCTACGACTACTCGACCACAACCCCCGATGACTTTGATCAGGATACAGTGAAGCGTTACGGTGTGCATCCCAAGTACGGTATCATCCTTCCTGGCCAGTCTCCTGTCCAAGCCGAAAAGACACCGCACGTCATGCCCGGAAAGCCTGTTGTTTACATTGCCAACCCTTCTGGACGGATTTCTCATGCTTCTCGGTCATTCCTCAAAACCACCAATCACCGTCGCTCCGAGGATAACCCTTGGCGAGCCAAGATTGGAGCCTCGATGAGACGTTTCTGTAAGCTGGTCGAGATTGACCCAGATGAAATCTCAGTCTCCGACTACGTCCGCCCCGATGAGGAGCTTCAGAGCAAGTCTCTGGGCACCGCCATTAAAGAACTGGAGGCGAGGCCTGTTGTTAGTGAAGAGGCGTCCGAGTCAGAGGAGCCAGAGCCTGAAGAGGAACCAACCCTTTCTCAGCCCGAAGCTGGATTCACCGATCTCTCTGTTCTGACCTATGCCGGTGCTTTCCTCGAGGCTCAGGACTCAAACAAAGCGCCCAAGCCTGCACCCAAGCCTGCTCGTTATGATGCGATCCGTGACGTCTTCACCGACTCCAAACCAGCAAATATCCCTAAGCCCGATACCAGCTCTAGTATTGGACTCGACCTTCTAGCCGAGCTGAGCAATGTCGTCAGCACATCTGATGATCCAGCACCGGTCAAGGAGATGGTACAATTTCACAACAATGCCGCGGTCCCCGAGCCTGCTGTTCACTATGAACCCACCCCGGTTCATGACCCTGTTCTCATACATGATGCCGCCACCCTTCAAGAACAGCCGGCGTATCGAGATGCTACTGTACCACTTGCCGCTCATGCTAATTACGAGACTGATCATCGGAGTTCATTTGCTAGAGGAAATGAGTTCCCGCCAGTCAACCAGGCTCAGGTTCCCATGGACCCTCGATACAATCCAGTCGAAGTCCCCCAAGGATACATGCATCAAACTCGTACACAGCCGCCGATGCAACCGAGCGGGCCGGTGCATGGCCATACTTCAGATGCCATGTCTTACCCACCTATTCATGAACACACCGTGCCACAGCACCCGTCAGTGCGACCCTCTGAATATCCCCCCCAGCATCCCCCTCTAGGGTCTGCAATGCAAGATCAGGGAGTATACCTGTCACACAGCGCCTATCCGAACCCACCAAATCCCGATCAACGCGATGCTCACATGGCAGCCGGCCGCCCGATCGATCCGGGATACCCTCCTCGCCGCATGAGCGCTTACGCCACTGAGGCTCCGAGCTACTCTCGCTCATACTGGTCGCAGCCGCCCCCGCCAGGCCTGCCTCCTGGTCAGCCAGCTGGTGCTCAAATCCCGCCCGTGTCGGCTTCAGGCCCGGGTCCTACTCATTATCATTCCCCTGCTCCTCCTCCGGCGCGGACTCCTTTTTCTCACAACGCCAGCGCCGAGCCTCTACCACCGCTTCGACCGCCACGTGGGCGCAATCAATCTCTCCAGGACGAGACACTGCTGGAGCCCAGCTTACGATCCGCCGGCCCTAGCAACCTCGGAGGCTCGTACTACACCCCAGGTCCCCCCCGAAATTACCACCGGGGCTACCCAGGAGGTCCCGAGCCACATGCGCAACTACAACCTATCGCGACCGATCGGATCCTTCCGAACCCTCAAACTACTGGGCAAGGTTACATGACCTCGCCTCATCAGGGCTACGCGCATCAAGTCCTTTCTCCAACGTATGCGAACCCCCCTCCTATGCATCCACATATGGCTCAAAGCCCGCAAGAGAATCATCAGGGCCTCCCAAACTCCGTTCATCGTCATCGATCCACCCCTTCCGGATCGTCTGACGCAGGGAATAAGTACAGAAAGCTCCAGCCCGCCCCCGTTCCAGCGCATCGAGCCTGGCCGAACAAACCCGAGCTCAAGACGATCCCATACGATCATAAAGAGACAGGATCCGCAGCAGCTCTCCCTAGCTCGGGACCTACCCAGATCAGAGGTTGGAATGTCAACCAGCCACGCAAGCGAGGCAAGATGGACAAGAACGAACGAGGAGAACCTGGCCTAGATCGAGAAGATACCCGATAGAGTAGTGGTAGCTCTTCGTCGACGCCATCTCAACCATCCAAGCCAACGCCTTTCAAGTCTGTACGCTTTGCTGAGCCTCTGATTGGACTTCCCCCTCTGGCTCCCAAACCGATCAAGCCCAGGAACATTGGCTCGAACACCAGCACCAAGAAAGCTGCTGCTGAAACCAACCCTATCGAAGATACAGCGGGGACGAATGGGCCAGATGAGTTGAAAGAGGAAATTGTGGTGGTTGATGAAGACGAGAACCCGAACAGACGACGATTACGACCCAGAAAACGTAAGAACACAGAGACAGAGTCCGCCAAGACCGAATCTCAGCCAGCGGCGAAGAAAGCAAGGATCATCAAATCTGCAAAGGCCAAGAAAGCAGAGATGGAGCCTACCGCGGGCACTTCTCAGCCTGCGGTAAACAAGTTCAGGGCCATCAAGCCTGCCGAGCCAAAGAATGTTGACCCGAACTCTTCATCTTATTCCTGCGCAATCCACGACCCTCCCAAAAATGGACAGGCTCCCATCAAGGTTAAATTTACCAGAAAGGCTCGAACCAAGGGGAAGCAACCGGCGACACTTACGATCGAGAGCGACGGCGAGGAGGAGCTGTAGAGTTCGATACCGGAAAGAAGGGACGAATGCTCTACAAGCTCCTTGGTGGCTGTTGATAGACCAGAGCCCACACCGTGTTCCTACTAAAGTTGCTGCTACGATACCCTTCCTCAACGATCCTAATCGCAACAAAGCAGCAGCATCAAGAAGAACCAATATCACGTGCGAGGCCACTGGACTCTTTTCATTATTGCATAAACGGCGTCAGGCAAGCATATCCCTGACGACATCATCATCATCATCATCAGGGAAAGGACATATGCGTGTTTTCTTTTCTTATTTCTGACTACCATATGCCGCGATTGTTTTCCATACAACTACCTTGCTTCTACGATTGCTAGTCTATTCTGAAAGCGCTGTTTGGCGCTGAGACGCGACTTGAGAGGCTGTTGCCAGGCAGGCTACTGATGCGGGCGAGCTTATAGGACGTCTGACTTCATTTTCACGTTCTCGTGTAACATGTATTTTTGGCCTGAAAAGAGAGCGTGCAAAGGATGCATCGGAAAAGGGAAGGGACAGTTTGGATCGCGTCTCATGGCGATATAACAACGTATATATCCAGCGCAGAATTGAGATGAATCACTTAACGCACTTGAATGATTGTTGTTTAATGTGAGTATGAAATGTTATTCCCAGTCTGTCTATTGCACATACACAACAGTATCCCGCGATGGCGTCTGATGCAGCGGGTTACATGCTCATGTATATGAGCGGGATGTGAGGCAAATGATGCTTCCAGATTCATGCGCGCAGTATCTTTTTTACTGTACAAAGGTATCATCTATCCTGTCCACACCTGTACTTCCACCCTCCTCACCACCTAGGCGAAAACCTCCACCCCAATATGAAGATCAAGAACAAATTGAACAAAGTAGCAAGAGAAAAATGGCTGTTCCCCCAATCCTATCCACACCGAGATATCCACAAATATGTTGTAACCCATCATCTCTTGCTCTTGTAGCTGCGCGTCAAGCAAGGCTGGCACTCTCCCCTCGACGTATGCCGTAGCAATCTACTGTTTTTAGTTTGCGGCCGAGGTGCGGGGGTTCGATGGTGTCTGAGCAGGCTGCTCAGCTGTGGCCGGCACCCGCTGCGGTGCTGCTTGCTGAGGTACTTGTTGGGAGTCCTGTTGAGGAGCTTGCGCAGGGTTGAACTGCTGTGAAGAGTCGGCCATGGAGGCGTCCTGCATGGATATGCCGCCCATGGGGTTGCCGTTCTGGGGCAGACCGCCGGGAATCATTATGGGGTTGTTGTGGTGAGGGATGGCGCCCATGGCAGTTGGATCGATGCCCATGGGTAGAGCTTCCATGCCCGGGCCGAGCATCATAGGCGCACCACCGTTGGGCACTTGGTGGTCGGTGAGGAGACCGGTACCGAGCGAGCCCTCGGGGTGGAGCGGGTACATGAGGCCCTCCATCGAGTTGCCATCGAAGACGACCATGTTCTGTATGGGCTGCTGAGTCTGGCCGAGCACGTTAATGACATCCTGTGCAAGCTGGCCGCCGATGATGGCGGCGACAGGGGCGATCTCGCTGACGAGGTTCTGGAGGAAGCTGCGCAGGAAATCTGGACGGAGGGTCTCGCTGGGGAGGCCGAGAGCCTTATGCTTCTGGGTGGCGATTTGCGTGAACATCTTGAGGTCTTCGCGGGTGCTGGGGGCACGACCATTCTGCAGCTGCATGAACTCCCAGAGGGCACGAAGGCAAGAGAGCGCAGGTGTCACGCTCTTGAGCCGCCGGCGGGATGAGGTGTAGTCCTGGGGAAGACCACCGACATCGCTAGCCAAGAACCATGTAGAGTAAAGCTCGCGCTTGGTCACAGACTCGATGGTCTTTGGGCCTTCCTTACGGGTCTGGACATCGACAATGGTGCGAGTGCGTGTCTCGGGGCCAGGGACCGTGGGTACGTTTCCGAGATCCCGCTGGATGACGTAGTCATGCTCGATGAGATCGCTGAAGATGAAACCGTAGAGACCATGGCAGCCAGCAGCGTAGAAAGCCTTGCAGTTGAGTCGAGTGGCGGTGTTGATAATGTTGAAGGACTCAGGGTCGAGGTCAGTAGCAATGACGATATCAAAGCCAGCAAAGTAACTTGGGCCCTTTGTCTTGACGCCCTCTGTGTCGACATGAATGCGAACTCGGGGGTTGAGCTTTTGAAGGGCGGCGCTCGCAGCCTGCGCTCGGTTCTGGCCGATGATGTCCTCGTCCTCCGGGATAAAGAATTGAGCGCCGCGGTCAGCCTCGGTGATGGTTGCGCCGTCAAGGAGAGTGAGAGAGCCGATGCCGGCAAGGACGAGATTCTTGGCAATCTCATTAGCAAGGGCCTTGATGGTTATGAGAAGGATGTTTGCGCTTTGGATCTTTGCTTGGGCGGCCATGCCCCAGAGGCGGATTTGTCGATCATAGAGGGCGATCTCATCTGTCCAGTGTTAGGCTTGACTGTTGTCTGAACTCATGAACCAGAAGACTCACCAGCGCTGACTGTAGCAGGAGGTGCCACAGGAAGATCGAAGACGTGATTCTGACCGTCGGGCATACCCAGGCCCGCCTGCATCATAAAGGACGAAGGGTCCGCCATGGGCATTTGCATAGCCAGCATGGAGGGGTCTGCCATGAGTGAAGGATCGGCCATGATGCTCGCCAATGCCTCAGGGTTCATCGAGTTGAGGAGATGGTCTGGTAGCTGGGGAATCCCGTTGCTGTTTCCGTTGACGTCGACGTTGGTGTCCATATGAGGCATCGCTGTCCCTGTAGAGGCGTCTGAGAGATGCTGAGCTTGAGGCGCAGCTTGAGGCTGACCTTGGTCCTGGTTTGAGGGATCCATCGAACGTAGACGTCTCCAAGTGAGGGATAAGAGGTGAGGGAGAACAAAGGAGGGGAAGTAGAGAGGGCAGAAAAGAGCCTTGTCGCCGTTTGCTGATGCTCGCGCAAGGCTGAGGGCGACGGTGAGGCTACCGTGCAGAGTCGCAAACTGTTGTTGATGAGACGATGCGACACGCGCGTGAGAAACAAAGGCCCAGCCAGCTGGGGTCTATTAGCAGCCCTGAGCACCCTAAACCCTCATCAATCGTGTGCTGATGAGACAATACGGCAGAGAGATGCTGGTAGCCGCGATTGTAATTGCAGGCGGGAAGTTGGCGCCTCTTTTCGCTGTTTTGTTTGCGTACGGGGGTTGACTTTGGAATAAGTATCACATATCGCATCTCACGGTGGTTGACTTTCCAGGACCAGGCACTTGGAATTCACTGAGCTGGCCGCTGAATGCTGGCCGCTGATTGGCCAGGAGCAAATTGTTGGCGGGATCGGCCAGTGCAAGTCTGGGGGGCTACGGGGCACCACCGGGGAGCGGAACATAGCTGTCACGTGAGACATGATGCATCACCCTCTCACTTTCACTGGGCGGTCAAACGAAAGGATTCCGGTATTGGCCGGTTTAATTATGACATGAGAACAATATCTGAGTACTTATCCGTACTTATGGGGATTATCACACAATCAAGCTGTTATTATCGGGACTGGAAATTATATAAAAGGATCCCGGGATGAAAACTTGTAGACAAGCCGATGTTACCTCCCGTCATGCCAAGAGTTTTGTACAATCTTGGAACTTCTAACGAAGAGCGTCCCAAGAACTGGTACGTGATACGCAATTAACTAGAGAGAGGAAGCTGGTAAGTAAGTGGCCCTAATATAACCTCTCAAAAAAGAAACCCAGTATCAAAACTATTCATTTCATTCTGTTAAGCACCTCTGCGCAGCATTGCAAGGTCTTGTCCCAGCATCCATCCATCATCCCTGTATGGGTGGCTTACAAGCAACCTAGGCTGTCCAAAAGAAACCTGCTTACAGTGCATCCCTCGCTGTGGCTAATTCTTACCTCTATCACATCCTTTGTACGGAGTACTCCGTAGCAACGTTAGTTGCGATATTTGCTACCATCTGCCTTCCGCTTCCCTGCCTGCCTTGAGCTCCTCCGCTGTGATCTATCAAACCGGCCTCTGCCGCTCTCGGCTGGAGATCCCCTTCGTCTTTTTGGCGTCGCTTCTTCTCTCTCTGATGGTGAGCCTGCCCACCCGCTTGCCGCCCTCTCCGCTCGAAACCCCCCCGCCAAAGGAAAGGCTGCCGTCACAATGCTGCCCCCTCTAGGGCTCATACGTTGTCGTGCCGCCTGACCTGGCTGGAAGTTGGACAAGATGGCTGTGAGAAATCCACAATCCATCGCTGCCTGGGGCGAGCGACAGCAGAGGACCTGGGGACAGGAGTAGAGACATGGCAAGAAGAGGCGAAGACGTAGCTCACACAAACCCCACAGTCGAGTCATCTGCACCACATCCTACGCCTACGCCTACGCCTCAGCTGTCCCGAGACAGTGATAGCTTTTAGACGCCTGGTCGCCCTCTCGCCGAGCCCCTCGTTCACGTGGTAGAGCATCCAAATCCTGTAACGTAGAACCAAGTGCTGCCTCTACTGTGCCGACGACCAATTATCCACCCTCTCTCGATCTAACAAAAACGCCCATTGCCGACCGCTTCCCCGCGTCATAGTTAACCGCCCACCGACAACTGAACCCCATCTTGCACATATCACCCACAGTGAACCGCCATGTCTGGCCGGCCGGGCTCACATGCCGCCCGTCGGTCTACGGGAGAACCTGTTGACGATTTTCCACCGCTGCCCATGCCACGGCTGCCCTCACTACGAGCTGCCGTACTTCAGCGAGACCGAGATAGCCCCTCGCCAACATCGTCGAGCCGTCCCCAGTCTCGACACTGGTCAGCGGCAGCCCGTCGTGCTGAGCGCATCCGAAACCTTGAGAACAGAGCCCCGGGCCCAGCTCCGGCTCCGGCCTTCGATGACTTCGACCGCCCCATAGATGACGGCTGGCCAACGTCTCGCCGTATCGACCGCATGCGGGCCGCTGCCGAAAACAACCGGCCCACCAACCTTGAAGACCTGGACCGTCATCTTGAGGAAGCCAACTCTCACCTACGGGCCCTATTAGATCTACAAAACCACACAAGTCTTACCCCTCCGCTCATGCCTCCCAACTTCTCTCCGCCCCTCCGCCCCCAAGATCTCCCCGACTCGAATCGACGAATTAAGCGACGGAAGCTGGATTCTGACCGTCTCGCGCCCGCATTTCGGGGCTTTCGCTATGGGAAGTACGGACAGGTCGAGCCGGGACAGCTCCGTATGGAGATCGTAAGCTGTGATGGAGGCATGTTCTCCAACGAGTCGTTATACGCCGCCGAGAACATCCTCAAGAACGACATGTCGGTGTACTGCACAAAGGGCAACCGGTGCAATATCGTACTACGACACCAGGGAGCAACCGTCTTTACTCTTCAGGAGCTGGTCATCAAGGCACCTGCATCAATGAGCTATTCGCATCCGTATGCTCCCCGAGTACTTTCAAACCATGTGTGGCCTTGAAATTTTGGCTGACTATGCGACAGTGTGAGGGAAGGAATGGTTTTTGTAGCTATGAACCAGGACGACGTACTCAACCGAACAGCTCAATATCAGATCCAGTATGCACCACGCACAAGCGAAGAGACAGGCGCTCGAGATGGAGAATCCAGGGCTCTTCAACCGATCCAGACCGAAATCATCTCGGTCCAACATCACGACAACGGGACCACAACCACACGATCCCGGCCGGCATACACCTACCGCACCGGCAGCAGCGATGACTACGAGCCCCGAACCCCTCAGATGCCGCGCGAGTTCGCCTCAGATCTCCCGGACTTCCAGGTCACGACCGAGTGCAGCGACGACGAGGAAGACGAGGACTACGACGGCCGGCGCTTCTTCCGCCGTGCACCCAACCGCATTGGCTCCCTCCCCTTTGAGACCCCCGACTCGGACTCGGAAGACGGTGATAATCCCTTTGACCCTGAGTATCTCGACGACCACCATCCGTCCCATTGGCGCCTCTACGGCAGCGCTGCCAACACTAGCGGCCAGGGTTTCCCCCCCTCGTCTTCCCGCCGCCGTGAGCGTGATCGAGAAAGGGAGCGGGACCGCGACCGCTCCAACCTCTCCCTCACTGAGGCCTGGGAAGCTCACGCTTCGGCCACGCAAGAAGCCGTGCGCGCAGTCGGTGGTGGCGACCTCTTGGTCCCGCATGCGCGTTTCTATATTGAGAAGAAGAAGAGCAAGTGCACCATACGTTTCGATCCCCCTGTTTCGGGCCGCTTCATCCTCCTCAAGATGTGGAGCTCTCATCATGACCCCACCAGCAACATCGATATCCAGTCCATCATGGCTCGAGGCTTCGCGGGACCGCGTTACTTTCCCTCTGTTCAGCTACGCTGACGGCCTTGGGTATCTGTTGATAAGAGAGCAGGCCTGCACAACCGTGACAAGCCGCGTGGTATATAGGAACGATAATGAAAGCATATGTGTAGGGATGGCTGGCTGTTTCGGGTGGCACTCATGATAGCCTTGGCGCTGCCAGCTCGTAACAAGAGCAATGCTAGGCCGGCGCATCGCCACTCAGTGAATTGGCGTCATTGTGTACACACAACCTAGTCCGCTCTCATTGAGGAAATGAGACATGAATCAGCCTGGAGGAATGGAAACCAGCCCCTTGACGGACGGCGTCATGATTGGTCGAATATTAAATAGAGGAGTTCCGGATATGATTTAGCAATGCAAGGTATTGGAATGGAACTTCGGGTACAAGACATTCGTACAATACCATTGTGGACTTCAGTCAGAGACCCAACGTCACAGGCGAACTTGTCAGATACACTTTCTGTTTCTCTATCGCATCTGCCATCATAAAAATGTTCATAGACCAAACCATGCCTCACACACCAATACTCGTGCTTCCGGCGCTAATGATACAAAACCAATTCAAACCAAGCCCCCAACTCCCAACTCTGAGAACTTCTCAATGCCGAAATGGCAGCTCAAGTAGTGTCTGTATAGCTCCGTCTCAATGCAGCATCTTGGCTAACCCTGTATTTAAACCTCACCACCACCGGCTCGGCTGGTTCGTCGTGTAGTTGGAGTGGTTGCGCCAGACGGAGGAGGGGGGTCAGCACGAGGGAAATCTAGGATAGCCGCGAGCAAAGTAGTGAATAGACCGAGGAACCTAAGACATGGTCAATAGCTTTAAATTGTGAGACAGATGCTCCAAGACTTACAGAGTGAGATGAGCGACGATGAGCGCCGCTTTGCGGACACCTCCTCTCCGCTCGCAGACGCCCTTGAATGGACTCAAACCCCAGGTCCAGCCAAAGATGAGGCCAATAGCAAGGATGAGGACAATCATAGCGACGACTCGGAGGACGTAACGAGCCAGACGGTTGCCAAAGCGTCGGCCCCGGGCAAAGGCGAAGAAGAGCAGGACGGCAGTGGAGATCCAAGAGATCAAGGCAATCAAAGAGAGGAAAAGGTAGGGCAGCCAATAAAGGTTACGATGGGAGAACTGGGAACTGGTCGGATGGTGACGGTGGTCGGCCGAGTGCTACACGGACTGACGCCCATGGTCATCCCAAGTTGATGGATGGCTCAATGTGATGCGAGCATCGCGACGGTCAAGGTCCGATTCGGTGAAGTCGTCCCAGTTACTGCCGGAAGCGATGGCAGCAAGAATGAAGGTGACGAAGCTCAGGACGTTCAAAATAGCGAGGAACACCTTGAGGATGAGACGGGCAAGACGACCGCCAGGAGGCTTGGGGGGGTCATTGGGCTGCATCATATTTGCTGTGAATGTGTCTTCCAACGAAGTATATGCAGCGAGGATGGAGCTGAAATGGGCGAAGCAATGCTGTGTATGGTTGAGGCTTTAATATCAAGACACGGTAAGACGATACGAAGCAGTGAGCTTGATGGGGGTGAGCCAAAAGGATGATGGGAGATGGATGATGGAAGAGAGTCGAGAAGAGACTCGAGACAGCAGACGGAAGTGGTTTTGTTTGCCTCTGGAGCTGAGTGCCTTCCTATCAATGCGAGTTGAACTTGAGGAAGTTTCGTTGGGCTGAGGCTATAGGATGCTAACTGCCTAGCAATGCAAGGTACTAATCAGATCTCATGTATAGTTATCTTACCAGAGTAACAACAAGGCTCTCCTGTTCTAAATGCACCTACCTTGACAGTCACTCAGTTACATAGCACAGTTGGATGATTCCATTATCTTTTGGAGCAACTGGTGACGCAACAGCAAGTCACAGAATATATTCTCCCTCTTTTTCTTCAAGGTAGTCACTTGTGATGAGAACCGTAGGGCATTGCTTACCGTAACTAGATAATTATACTGCTTTCCCGTTGTGGCTTTAGTTGTAGAGACGGGTTTGGTCCGCAACGGAGATAGCAACGCGTCTGGCTTCGATGATGGCCTTTGCCTCTTACCTCATACATGGCAGTAACTGGGAAACAACGGTGTAGTTACTGTAAGTTACTCGGTGGGAAGGAAGCTACTCCGTGCAGCAATGACAAAGTTGTTCTGTAAGACTTGATCGACATTGATGACGGTCGAGATTGAAGGCAGATCTCACCCATTCAGCTTTGATTTATTGGAATGGACCAAGAGATAGTATTTCGTCCAATGAACAACATCCCGCGTGATTTATGCTCAGAGCCAGATATTTGAAAAGCATCATGGGCGAGTAGATCGCTCCAGCCAGCTATGGCTAAGAAGTGGATTCGTGAGAGTTTTCTCTTGAGAGCCCAGACCCCTGACAAGGCCCTTGTGCCTCGAGCTGGCGATGATGGTCGAGTTTCGGACGCCACGAGCAGCTGTCGATCAGCCACGAGAAGCCACCAGATGACCACGAGGCAAAGCTGTGGGTGGGTGGCGATGGTGGCACCGCGCTTCATCAACGGGACCTGAGCTGTCGAACTCTGCTCGTCAGGGTCTGGATTCGAAGAGGCTGAAGAATGGATGCGCGGGAGAAAGCCTGAAACTCTGTTGACGTTGATGATACGTATCCACTGCTGCACGTTCCCGTCGGCTATGCGCAGGGGGCAGCCGGCATAAGACATGCACAATATATCCAAGTCTACATTAAACTATTGATTAATTATGTCCTTGCTTATTCTGATGAGCTACTATTATGTACTTACGGACGGAGTACGTAGTAATCACGTTAATAGACTCCCATGCACCAGACTCCATGCCTTGCTCATGCGAACTATCAACAACTATCAATACCGAGTTCCCTCCTCACCGCCGACTGCCCTCTCCTCTCTGCCGTTAACTAACGTTATTAGTGGTCACCGGCCCCAATGGAGCAGAGACAGTGGACAGAGACAGTGGGTAGAGACAGTGGCGCACGTCAACATTCCTCAGCGTGGATCCAGGGATCTACACCCCGACGTAACCAGCCTCGCCTGGCTTTAACGAGAGACATTGTCTGTGTATCTCTGCCGGAAAAGGATACCTACTAACTAGTCCTACGCAACATACTCCGTAGTTACAATATCATTACAGCCCAGATGCTCCGGCAAGCATAACTCTCGCGTGGCCAAACCCTCCGTGTCTGTTCGTGGCTGTAGAACTACCTGATCTAGAAAGCCCGTCGCTTCCACCAAAAAACCCTGGGCCCAACCATCCACCAACCATCCAAGTCCCCTGCTGGTCAAGCTCAGGGAAGCTCAACTTCGCTTACCCAACCGCACTCGGCCACGCCCAAGTACGTAGGCCGGGGTCGTGTTTATCTTGTCTTGCCATCCTCTCCGCCAAGTAAAACCCGTTCGCATCCACCGCATCGTCAACTTCTCGCTCTCGTCTCTCCGTCTTCGTCTACTCGAAACATTTCGCACCATCCCGCGAAACAATCCCCATATCCGAGCACGACCGACTGTCACTGCTAGCGTCTTTTTCCACCGTGGAATCTGTCTCACCGGATCCATTTCGCTGGACCCCTGCTCCCATCAAATCTCCCGCCCCGACGCTACACACAACCCCCCTTGAACCGAAACGTTAGCACATCATGCTACCTCTGAACTCCCAGGGGCTCGATGATCGAGCTCCTCTTCAGCAAGGAGAGCTTCCTTTCCACTGCCGTTCTCGTCCAGCTGCCGCAGCGGCCCCTGCGTCCGATGTCTCTGCCTCCACCGTATCCGGAAGCAATCCCAGTCCCAGACGCCGTCTCGTTTTGACAGAGAAACCCGCAAACACGCACCTAACGGAAACAACGCCTCTCTGTCTCTCCACCGACGCACTCAACGGTTCTTCTACGCCTCGTTCGGCTCCTCCTCTCACCCTCACTGCTCCTTTGGCTACACATCACCCCCAAGGCTCCGTCCGAAAACGCGACTCTGGATTCTATGTAGACCCCGGCTCACCGAGGCTTCATTCCCCTCTGCGTCACTCGTTCACCTTATCCAACGACATTGACCTTGGTTCTGAATCACGGTTTCAATCTGCTCCTATCGGTTTCACCCGGCCTTACTCTCTCGACATGGCTTACACCGGTGATAAGAAGACAACTGCGCCCAGGCCAACTGCTCAAGTCAATACATCGACCAGATCAAGTCTACCTGCTGTTGCAGAAGACGCTCCTCGAAACCGCTTTCCAACTTGGTTCTCTCGGTCCAACCCACAATCTTCAGACCCATCATCAACAACGCCCGCCGCCCCCGAGAACAGGACACGCAGCCCGACCTCGACTTCCAAGTTTACATCACCAACCGGACTCTCACGCTTCAACTTCTTTGGGTCTGCCACTGCGTCTAGCGACTCTGACAACGACGCACTCATGAATCTCGACATCGAAAAGGGCCTTTTCCCCAATGGTGCCCCTGTTGAGGGAGCTACTTTTTCACCATCAGCTTTCAAGAACTTGGAGATGAATGCTACCGGCTTGCTGTGCAAGTTTCAGGCGGCTTATGAGCAACGTACCGTGGAGTACCAGGAGCTCAAGGCCGAGCGAGACACCCGGGACTTCAATCAGACCGAGGCTGAAGAAAAGGTCGAGCAGCTGCAGAAGCAACTCGAGGATCACGTCCGCCAGGCCGCAGAGCGCGACGCCTTTATCGAGCACCTCCTCAATCAACTGGCTGAAGACAGGGGCCGTCATGCAGACCGCGAGTCACATGGCGACAAGGAGACTATAACCTCTGCAGCCTCTATAGTATCAGAGGATCTTGGTCTGGACGAAGACCGGCAAAGGCGCTGGCGCAAGAGCACCTCGACTTCCTCTGATGACGAAAGCATGGATGAGGCCAGCGTCTTCTCTCGGTCCCGCAGTCCAACTATCTCTACCAGCATGTCAGGCATCAGCCTCGCCACGACGCCTACCACTCAGTCTAAGCCGGTCATCCTTGAGCCTTCCCGTGTCACGCGGAGTAGCAACCCTCAAATGAGTACCTTTCAGAAACTCTTCAAGGGGATCACTAGTGAAGTGCCCAAGAATGCAGGATCTGGGAGTTGTCGCAACTGCCAGGGACAAGAAGCTAGTGTTGCCTGGGACACGGTCAATCTTCTCAAAGATGAGAATAGGGGGTTGAAGAATAGAGTTGAAGAGCTAGAGACAGCTGTGGAGGGCGCTTTAGACGTTGTCAATGGTCTTGTTCTGTGATCGCAGCCAGTGGCTCGCAATCGAGACTACAGCGACCTGAGGTGAGACCCTTGACGGGTACTCCATGGAGTTGTCACACGGAAACACGGCGTTGAGATTATCGTACCAGGGTGACGATCATGAAAGGTGTTACTTGTTGGTTATCATTTATCGGTGTTTTTGAGTTAAAAGGTTAAAGCCAAGCTGGGTGCACGGCGGCGTTTGGGACTTTTTGATACCATATCATTCTGCATGGGCCAAAGGCCATATCGTACTCTCGTTATAGCATGGAGACAAGATGGTCTCTCCAAGATACCTCTACCATCGTTTACGCTACCTTTTTAGATTAAAGGAAAATCTGGATATTCTGTTGACAGAACTTTTGTCTAAATTCTCAAGGATTCCTTTCTTGGTGATACTGGGTATACATACAACCCCGGCACGCTCTCAAAAATCAAGGTCTCTTTCAGCGACGAATAGAATGAGAACATGCTGGCCTTTGTATCTGAATTAGACCCCCTTTCCTATACTGCAAGTCATCGCCAATGTTAAACATTCCGATATGCGTCAAAGCACTTGGCAGCGAGGGATAGTGGCACCTCCGTGGTAGCCAGCCTGCTCGGCACGCATAGTGTAATCGAATATTTCTTTCCATTGATCGGTTCCGTAGTCTGGTCGAACAGCCTTCTCTCGCTGTGCGGGATATATGTACAAAACGTCTAGCCCTCCCGTCCATACATGCAAGCCATCTCTGCCCTTTCCTTCGTATCCTGTACAAGCCCTTCTAGTGGTGCGCCTCACCGTGGTGGTGCTCGTCCTCGAGGAAGAAGTACTCATAGCCACAGTAGGCGGCGAAAGCGACGGTCGCGATACCGAGTCCGGGGAAGCCGTTCTTGAAGCGGTTCCAGCGGGTGTAGCTGCCTTGGTATCGCCAGGCCTCGCTGCAAGAGGAGTCAGCACGATTGACATGCGGGGACACGAGAAGGACTCGAAAGTAGAGAGTTAGGGTACGGACTTTCGCTCCCAGGGATCGTATCGAGGCTGGCCGGTGGATTCTTGGAAGGCCCGCATGTTGAAGCCGGTGATATTGGCCTTTGGCCCGCGGGAGGCGGCTCGTAGCACTCTGTATGGCCCGAGGTTAGAACGTTCCAGTGGTAGAGCATCAAGTGATAGAGGTCAATTGACCCATCAGATAGATTCAGGGCGCGCGTCGTACCTCGTGGCAAGCATCGTGGGCGACAGCGAAGGTAGTTGGATATATCTGACGACAAATGGGCGAATGGAGAGCGAGCCAATTCGTCGTTAGTGATGCTCCCGTCACTGAGAATACTGGGGCTCTTCGGCTGGCGCGCACAAACAACGGATCGGAACAAAGTGCCCCGGTCATTCCGATGCACGTGCACGGACCACTGTCGTTTCCGGGCCCTCCTCATCGTCTGTGCCCTCAGTCTCGTGCTGGGCAGAGAAATACCATATCATCGATCCATTGTTGAAGCTTTTAATCCCCTCTCTAGACACGTATTTACTAGTTACAGGAAAAGAAAACCAAAGCCCAAAAAAATCCAATCTCTGGGATAAACGAGCTACCTGGGAGTCCCCCCGAAACCCCTTGCGCATATATCTCTATCGTCACTCTTCCTCCGCCCACTCTCCACCATCCGACGTGGAATCAGATCCATCATCCGCCGACATTCACTCCTATTACAAGTCCTCGATCTGGCCTGTGAAAGCATCGCAGAGCACGCCGATTCTTACCCATCATCTCAATGCGCAGCCACCGCGGCCGTCGAGGTAACACGTATCCCTCCACGCCGTCGCGTTAGAGACCGCCGCCGGGACCTCCCCCGCTACAACGAATCTTTCACCCGCCTCCGACCAGTCTCACCTGTTCGACCTACTCGTACAGGACCGATAGCGTTTCACCTCGTCGTTCGAGGAACAGTAACAGAGCGCGCCATATCGGTACCACGCAAGACATTCGTAGCTCGAACATCACCACCAACCAGTTCTCTATGCCGCCGCCGCAACTCCGGGGCTTTGGCGGCGGGCCCGCCGTCGCCGCGCCCTATCATCAGGGTGGCTTCCCTTCCCACGGCCAACCACAGGGAGGGCACATGGGCGCAAATCAGTACCTCAACGCCAATGCGCAGCTAGGGCCATTCTCCGCTGCCAACGGCAATGCCTTTGCAGCTGCTGGCTTGAACGGCCAGGGTTTCGCCGACACAGGATTTGGCAGCCAGAGCGCGAGGATGGGTTTTCATGGCCCCGCAGGGCTACCACAGCCGCAGCACGGAGGACAGGCTCAGCAGAACATGTTGATGGAGCATCCTGGGATTCGGTCGCATCCGAACAAGGGCAGAATACGTGAAGTGTGGAAACATAACTTGCACGAGGAGATGGCTGTGTTGCGCGATTTGGTGGATAAATACCCCTACATTGCCATGGTAAGGTCGAAGTAGCAGGTGCCATGTCTCGAGATCTGCTAATAGTCTCGACAAGGACACCGAGTTCCCCGGTGTTGTTTCAAGACCTATGGGAGGATTCCGAGGGAAGAGCGATTACCACTATCAATGTCTGCGGACCAACGTCGACATGCTTAAGGTCATCCAAATAGGCCTCACCTTCTTCAACGAAGACGGCGAGACACCACCAGCACGACCATCCGCAAACGACCCCGAATTCGGCCTAGCTGCACGAAGAGTAGCTAACAATGCGCCCTTCCCCTGCTCCTGGCAGTTTAACTTCAAATTTTCTCTAAAGGACGATATGTATAACGAGAAGTCGATCGAGTCGCTCCAACAAGCCGGCATCGACTTCAACCTCCTTGAGCGCGACGGCATCGACCCCCACGACTTTGCTTCCCTACTCATTCCCTCCGGTCTAGTGTGCTTCGACAACGTGCGCTGGATCTCGTTCCACGGCGGTTACGATTTTGGCTACCTCACCAAACTCCTCATCTGCATGCCCTTGCCTAACGACGAGGTTGATTTCGACCACAAGATGAAACTCTACTTCCCCACGACATACGACGTGAAGCATCTCATGAAGCACGCCATCAGGCTCCACAACTCTGGCCTTCTTACGCCCAACGATCCTAGTAGTGCTGAGATCCTGCAAAAGTTTGAGCACAAGTCCGGTCTCGAGAACATTGCCGAGACCCTCAAGATTAAGCGCATTGGTTCTGCTCACCAGGCCGGCTCGGACTCCCTCCTCACCGGAAAGGTCTTTTTCCAGATGCGTGACAAGATCTTTGCGGGCGACATCCCGGACGAGCACGTCGGTAAGGTCTGGGGTCTGGGCTTCCCCGATTCGAGCATCCTCATGTCCATGATGAACCAGCAGGCCGGCAATGACGGCCAGACTAACGGCACCGGTCAGAACGGGCCAAGCACGCCCAACACTACCACTTCCGGGCTTGCTGTCACCCCCGGGCCCCAAGGCCACAACGCCAACGGCATCCTCAACACGGGTCCTATGACGCCTGGCGGTGGCGGCGGTGTATTCGGCAGTTTTGCCTTTAGCGGGAACCGATGAGAGATGGATACTGGGGGTGTATTTGGCTCCCAAGGTTAGGAAACATGTCGATATCCTCAGGCTTACTCCGTCTTGTGTCCCATCAACATACACACTCGCCACTGCAACTTCTTTCCAATTACTCGCTCATCACAACCACACATTGCGTAAGACGGAGTAAGACGACGAGTCTTTCTGATATGATCCTTCGGTGTCATGACATCTACGTCCTCTATATCTTCCTTTGCTGTTATTGCAGCATCGCTCCGGGGGTTTCCATGTTTCTGGTATAGGACGTTAAAGGGCAGGGTTTGTTTTGTTCTTGAGAAAGGAAAACGGAAAGGACTGGGAACGAAACAGGTCGGAGGGGAAATGTGTTGGCTGCGTGGTTTTGATGGTGTTGGCGCCACTGCTGTATGCTGTACTGTATGGACAACCCGGGGAGTTATAGCACGTTGGAACTTGACTCTTTTGGAGTATTCAGACCGATGCGGCCTTCTATTCCCACGGGGTCCTGAACCCAATATTTGCTCAAGTGTGAAGTATGATACTGTGTTCCTTTGATTGTCCAGTAACTCGGGAGCTGTGCAGGGCTACAGTGCCGCCATCATGTCTTGGAACACATGTGAAATCTCCCTCAAACGCCAAACCAAAGAGTACCAATATGTAACGCCAGACCCGTTCACGGTAAATAACCCTAAGACTACTATTCAAGACCTCATGTAATGTAGACCTTCTTCAGTGCATCGGCAGGATATATCTCGCCGGTCCGCAGGTCCTTGACCTGGTCCGTCGTCAACCCCGCCTTCTTAGCCTGTATCTCAAGGCGGTCCCTTCCATAGACACTACCGTTGGGTAGCAGTCGAAGATCGTGCTCGACATGACTCTGGGTGTGGTGCGCATAGGGGACGTTGCGCGCCAGCTCGTTGAGCTCAGTGGAGCAGATGGGACAAACGCCGTGGCCGAGCGTTGAGGCCGCAGCGGCAGCAGCTTCCGAGGGAGCGGGCGTGTGGGAGCAGGGCGTTGTCAAGGCCGAGGGCGCGGGTGAGTTAGAATGACACGCGGGGGTCTTGAGGGCGGAAAGGCCCGAGGAGAGAGCGATGTGGAGGAGCGGCACAGCGGGAAGTGCGAGGAGCTGGTTGTGAGTTGTCGTGAATAGGTCGGCGATTTCGGACCAACGGGAGGGCTTATAGAGATCTGAGTATGCGGCGGAGGCGGGGGAGTTTGGGGGAAAGGCGAGGAGGCCGCAGGCTTGCTGAACTTCACGAGGAAAGACGTTGCGATAGGGGATAAGGTGCTTCTTTGCGTGGGCGATGGCTTCGGTGAGCTTGGATGAGGACTGGGAGCGGACGAGCTCGATATACTGTTGGAAGCGAAGCATGAACTCGAGTTTGCTCTGGGAGGAAAATTAATATGGGCAACGATCTTGAGAAGAAGGTGAAAGTTTACCTCCATCTTACGCAACTCTTTCTTATTGTCGGTACACCACGCCAGTGCTTCTGTAACGCTCCCCTTCAAGAGGGCATCCCGAACGCGGCTGGCAGCCACAAAGGTATCAACATCAACAAGTTTATCGATACCCCGTTGCTGCGCCAGCTCCCTCGCACTCTCATTGTACCCATGGCGCAGTAGATAATCGGCCAGCAAGCGGTCCAGCCTCTTCCTGCTCCAGGCCTCATACTTGACGTCCTCGACCGTGTCGAGAGCATACAGCTCGTCCAAATGGGCTATGCGGGCAGCAGCCTGCGTATGTAGACGAGACTCTTCTGTGGCATTGGCAGCGAGCTTACGCTTGACACCGCGCATACGAGAGATCATGGCGTCGAGGTTGCGCAGGACATCTTGCTGAGATGCACGGCCCGAGACGGCGGTCGTAGCCGATTCCTTGAGGAGAGTTTTGAGAGCGGAGGTGTCCTTTTCGATGGTGAAGTGGGCGGCACGGAAGTTCTTTCGGAGAAGTTCGGATGGGAGTCGGAGAAGGGTTTGATCCTGGTGGTGAGCTATCAGCAAGGTGCTTTGTAGTATTTGGTGGTATCGTGGGTTTGAGAGAGAGCATGTACAAGAAGGAGATGTTCGTGATGCTTGATGGTGGAGAATTCGTGGTCACCCATTGCGAAAACGTGGTTTCGGTGTCCGCGGAATCTGACTGTCTAAGAAAAGAGTTGAGACATGAATCCTCGGTAGAAGGTTGCGTTTGAACGTCAAGGTGGACTCGGATGATAGGAATGGCTTGACGTTATCGTGCGGTGAGGTGGGAATTGTGAGGTGTGGTAATGACGTGGGGGAGATTCGGGGTACGTACTTCACCGGAACAATGCATCTCAGCTCCCCGGGCATTAATCCCGGCCCGGGGCACTTTGTAAGTGAGTACATCCTATCCGTACATACATACTCCTCACTACGTTAGTATATACGTACTAACCAGTGGCAGATTATCTGTAGGAGGCAATACGTTTCACCTCGCGAGAGTCAAGTGATGTTGGTCAGTCGGATCAGGTGATGAGACTACACTCTTTGCCCCGAGTGTGTCAGCCCCCGAGAACTTCCCAAGTGGTGTGTTGGTGTGGGTGCCGCATTGGGCGCGGAAGCTGAACTGTAAAGGATCTCATCGATATCTACAGTGCAGTTACCTGCGTCACCGAGTCACTTGAGCGCTGGACATGGTTGTTTAGCTGTACTGCATGACCTTGGCGGAAGGACGGGAGGGGTCCAGCCGGCGTTGGCAGTGAGTGACAGCTTAATCCTTCCTAAGTTTCTACAGTACCATGATAGTTATTAGGAAGCCAGTACCTACATAGGTACCTTGACCCGAAGTGCATTCTTTCCTTCCAGGCAAAGACATCCCGCTCCTGCAGTTTCGTTCTATTCTCCTCTGGGCATGTCGATAACTGCTTCGCCATCGGGCAGGAGGCAACTTAAATAACGTTACTTGGTTCAGGTAAGGTAACTGATTGCGCCTTCCGAAAAGGCAACCACCACCCCCATCTCAACCCTTATGTGGCACGCCTGGGCCCCTGATTGGTCATTTCACCCAGTCGTATTTCGGCCTCAGGCACTTGATCTCCCCTCACCCAGCTCTTATTTATCTTACCAGCCTCACCCACTTGCACGTGTTCACCCTCTTCCTCCGCCGCGTGACCCGACTCGTTCACCCCCAGAGCCCGCCCCAAAGCTCGACGACCATCTCGCGCCAGCAGAAGCAGCCGCCCTCTTGGCCTAGATTTCCCCCCTTTGTAACATAAAGACCTGCGCGTATTTCTCTCTTGCCGACGCGTATCAGATTCCAGATTCTCTCCTTTTTCCCTCTCTCGTTTGCTGAATTTTGGCTGCTAAACTCGGATTCCTTAAAACGTTGACGACGCGATCCTATCGACTTATCGACTGGGGACTCGCGCGATATCACGAGGTCGATCCCGCCAAACACGTGAGACGAGAAACTCGTGATCTCGAAAAAAAGGCCCGCTGCACGCCTCAAAGCACATGATCTGCGAGGTATGTCGCTTTCTATGCATCTCATTCACTTCACGATGCTTGCTTTCGCCTTGTGCTCTACGCATTGTTTTGCTCTGCTTTTCTCTGCATCATGGACTCGATGCGTAATATATGCGCAATCATCTTGTCTTTTATAATAATGCATCTGCCAAGTGGCTCAATCGTGAATATTCGCCGTCACTGTCGCGTCTACGCGTCGCTTGCTATCAACCTCATCACCATCACCATCACCAGCTCGGTCGCATTGTCCACTTGGCCTTCCTCTGTCTTGTGTATCCCGACCTGAGTCGTCGAATCACCCTTCAACAACAATGTCGTCTTCACTCTGTCGCTTTCGTTACGCGCATGAGAGGCCTGGCTATCTCTAACGCGTCTCTGCCCATGCACCCTCAGATTTCGAGTGAGACGATGCTTCAGATCAAGCCTTGCCTCCTAAGGAGTCATGCGAGCTCCCCGCAAGCCCATCTGCTGTAGTCAGCACTGGATGGCCACGGTTTGCTCAATGTTGACCTCGCTGTGATCAAGACTCGGAAGCCTCCTAGCCCGTGTCATTTCTCTGCTTTGTCTACAGCTTTCCAAAAATTCTATTCTAACCGTTCTGGCCTCTTCAGATCTACGACTGATTGTCAACGTGTATCGTCTGTGACCCCGGCATCATTAAGTCCGACGCTCGGTCATAACATCCAGCGCACGCTTCTGATCGAACAACCTTCTCTTCAAAACCTCGCATTCTCCATCTCCATCTCCACCGCCACGTCTTGCCCGTCGCAACAATGGCCGAGGTTGTCCTGACCGAACAACCAGACCTCTCCAGCTTGACCGGCTCGCCGACTCAGAAGCGGAAGCGCGAGTCTGGCAGCCCTGACATAATCAGGAACAAGCGTCCTGCACCAGCCGCTCACATGTCAACTGATACCGCCTCCTTCATTGACAGCGCCATCGAGACTCAGGCTTCCAACGCCAATGGAGTCAGCGTCGCTGACTTCAACGCTTTGCAGCAGGCAGCTCAGGCTGATCACCACGAGCCTCCAGACCCCACTAGCGCTACCAGTACTGCCCAGGCTGCTCTCGGCATGTACCCTACCCTTCATGTCCCCCCATCGACAGAGGAGCAGTTTGCAGCCCAGGTAGCCAATGAGTCAGATCATGGCCATGATACTTCCTTCAACCCCGATGTGCCACCACCTAATGTTGATGGGATCATGGACCCTCCCCCCACTGTCGTGCCCCCTCAGCACCAGACCAGTCCCCCCAACGGTGTTCCACATCAACCACCGCGGTACACTCCTACGAGCTCCACTCCGAAACCCACTGTCGGCTCCGAGGAGTGGCACAAGATGAGAAAAGATAACCACAAAGAAGGTAGGATCTGCCTTGCTTATCTTTTTCTTTCTGTCCTTTTTATATAAGTTGCTAATATGAACCTAGTGGAACGTCGCCGTCGAGAAACGATCAACGAAGGTATCAACGAGTTGGCCAAAATCGTCCCCGGCTGTGAAAAGAACAAGGGTTCTATTCTGCAGCGAGCGGTCAGCTTCATCTCCCAGCTCAAGGAGAATGAGCAGCAAAACATTGAGAAGTGGACTCTTGAAAAGCTGCTTACGGAGCAAGCTATAACCGAGCTTAGCGCTTCCAACGACAAGCTGAAGCAAGAGTGCGAACGTCTTTACCGTGAGCTCGAGACCTGGAAGCGGGTGGCACAGAATGCCGGCCTTGAGCCTCCCCAGCCCAAAGAGGAGAACACTGGCACTGCTACCTCAAGCTAGGAGCCCTCGTTAGAGTTGTCAGTGTCGGCATTTTCTCCAGCACCGATGTCTCCTTCATTCTAAACTATACCCCGGTCCTAACGATACCGTACGACATTATATCTGCGCTACAGATCTGCAACTACGGCACGTTCTGTTTTCATCTATTAGTCCCTTTTTTTGTTATTGCTTTCCTGCAACTCACTCGAGCAACAGCTCATGACCAAGCTAGGAGTGGTTGAAAGGCGCCCCAGGCGTGAAGGATCTTGTTGTGCATTCGAGCGGTTGCCCAGCATCAATCGTGTTGCCTCGAGTTTGATTTGATTAGTTCTACGTACCTAGTAGCTTGGCGTTGGTGGACGGATTTACTTGCAGGGTGGCAGATGGTCGAGGTTTATATGGCCTCGACTCTTGGTGCAATATGATAGCTTGGGCATTGAAATGAGTTAACATTAAGGCCTATCTGATGATGTTCAACCTCGGTGGTTGTGCCTTGTCGTGCGGTGACTTCTCTATAGCCCACAGGACCCTTATCGGTCACCACTTTTTTTATGAGTTGCTATGCCTCATCATGGATCGTTTGCCGTCGCAGTGCCATGTATCAAGTTCTCTTACTCATCTTGTCGCAGCCAAAGGACGAACCTTGAGGCAGTATATGTGTCCAAGTTCACGCCCTTTCTAAGTTATCTAGACACGTCTACGAGAATAGACATACGAATCAATCCCAAGGAGAACATGCAGGAGCAATACACGAAGCTACATGGGCTGACTAGCTGTGGATTGCGCTCAAACGCTCACAATTAGATCCTATCGAGCTTATATATCGTTACCTCGCCTCCTCCGCACGGCACACATCACCAGCAACTTAGCCAAGACAGGTTATATAAAGGCCCCTCCCTGCCTCTCGTTCAGGTCGGCGGCAACCGTCTTTTCTCTTCCAATCATCCATCCAACACTCGTCATCATCGCCGAACAACAGGGGCTCACTCGACAGCCAGATCACAGACCAAAATAGGCGAGCACAAGCTGGAACTTGAGAGCGGGCTAGTGTGAGATGCCACGAGGCCCCCTCAGAAAACCCTCGGGGCGTGTTGTAACGCAGTATGGGCTTCGATAAGAGAACAAGCACGCTCAAAAGACCTGAGAGCACAGATACGCCCAGAAAAGGCCCCGATAATCGCCGCAAATCTGTCCCAATACCTCGTGAATTAAGATCATTATGACCGTGTGTAAACAAAGCCGGAGGGAACCATCCCCGACGAATAAGTTGGCGGTCATCAATCGTCGTCGCGTTTCTAATCATCAATGTGAAAGGGCCGACTGTGCAATCGCCCATCAGCTTCGCAAGATGAATACAGCCCAGTTTTTGTAACAAGGCGCCCGCCTTGCCATCCGCCAGCGATTCTCATGTTGTAGGTAAGTAACAGAACACACCAGTTACTAGCCCAGTGTATTCTCGTGAAAGGGGCATACAGGGCTCCTACACACTATATTCGAAATATGCCGTTTCCGTCGACATGCCGCGATCGCTTGCAAAAATCAAGCAAGCCACCCAGTTATTTTCCTTTTAACCATATCGTTAGGGGGTATCGAGTCGAGAGCAACAAAGTCTGCCCATCATCCGAGAAAACCGAGAAACCCCGCCGTGCCGAAACCGGCGTAAGAGATCCGTCCGCAAAAAGATGCCTTGGAAATTTTGATGGACTTCTTCCTTGGCATGCATTGGCCATCTTGAATGACCTGTACTGTCTCCCCAGGTCTCATCATACATAATCTATAGTAGTAAAAAATCAAGCAGTGTACTCCAAGATCAAGGTAAACGGCATCAGAGTGCATGAGGCACACTGACTGTACCTGTTTACTTGCGAGTCTAGTGCATCGTGTTACGGTGCACGTCGTCAACCTTCACACCAGGATGTCCCCGGTTATCGTGAGAAATGTAGTCGTAGCCCTGTGGGGGGTGAACTTGTTGTGGCTGCGGTACGCCTCCAGTTCGAAACATGGTGGCCTGGTTGGGATCATAACCACGGGTAAGTCCGTCGAACGAGCTACTCATGTACGGGTGAGCCTGACTCATTGGGATATTAGGGCTGACAAAGGCTGTCGCAGAAGGATTGGCCGGTTGCTGAGTGAAGGTGTACATGGACGATGCGTTAGGTGCGGTGGAACTAGGCTGCCACTGCTGAGCATACATGGCTGTACCGTTTTGTCCTCCGTATTCTGCCGAAGGGCTAAAGATAGACGCTCGCCGACCGGTATCGTGAGAAGCAGGCACGCCCATTTCCATAGCAAGGCCACCGCCAGCAGAATGAACTGATGACTGGCTATTTACTGGTACGCTGTTGCCTTCGACAAACGCGTGTTGATCCTGTGCCATATCTTGTATCATAGGAGGGGGGTACTGGTTTCGCACCGGCAAGTCGCTAAGGAATGGTGTCCCGTGGAGTGAAGCGCCAGAGCTGTGACTTGTGGAAGAAGGCATCAAACCATGCACTGTCGCCAACTTTGCAGATGGTATATCTTGGTCGTCTTCATCCTTGGGATTGGATCCGTCGTCGTCATTCCCTGAGGCGTAAGTCTCTGGGATTTTGTCGTCTGCCATTACGTAGACCTCTGTCGTCCCATCTACTTGCCATTAGTTCCTCATTTCGACCATGGTCATGGCCGAAAGCTTACCGATTTCTTCGTTCTTGAACCTCTCTTCCTGCTTGGCCACCTTGAAGATCTCGTTCAGATATGGCCGCTTCCTCCCATTTGCTGGATTCTCCTTGTCGGCGAAAAAGCCCGACAGTGCCTCGATCGTAATCTCCTCCAGCTTTTTGACGTTTAGGTTCAGTTTTTGGATGTCGGGGTGTTGTTTCGCAGCTGGCTCCACGATCATTCTAAGAATGTGGTTCAGGAGATGAACTCGCTCTGAAATACACTGTCAGTTGCTAGGGCGTTGATGCAAGGATCCTGCAACAGCGGAGACCTTACCTCGTTTATAGAGATGATCAGGTTCCTTATGTCGAACCTTGTCCTCCTTGGTTGGACCCCATGGCTTGGGCCACCATTCGGGAGCCTTTTCGTCACTTCCTGTGTAAGGGTGCGTTGACTGCTTTTTTGGCTCCACGGCTTTCACCCACGCCTTGGCGATAAGCTTGCATGCTGTTTGTTGGCAGTTCTTGAACCGCTGCTCATAGAAATTCCACACGTCGTCGGAATTGCCAATTTTGATGCCCTTTCTGGTCGTTGTCACCGTCATGGGTATCTCCTCCTCTTCGTTGACAGGGTGACGTGCCCGCGGTCTCTTACGACCTTGTCGTGATGGCGCATCCCAGTCGTCAAAGTTGGACATTCGTCGGCGATCCAGCATGCGGTTCCTCGGGAATTCCATAGCTTGCTTGTAGCCGTCAAAGCCAAAGCTATCATCTACTACAGGACTCACTCCTAGTAGCTCATCAGTATTAGATCCAAGCCTGAGCCGGAGGCGCACCAACCAGAGTCCAAGCGTTCCATAACTCGTTGGTACTTGTCGAGATCAAAGAATTGCTTCATCACGTCACCGTGAAGCCTGGACGTGCCAGGACCAGAAAATGTCATGGGGCTCCCGTCATCCATTATTACAGCCACAAAGTACCTTCTTGCCGAAATCGCACAGTGCTGACGAAGAGCTTCGTCAATTTGCTGAAGGTATTGAGTTAGCAGCTTGATCAGAGGTAGTGCTCAAGGGCGTATACCATTGGTGGTTGTCGGCGGTGCATATCCTGAGCCTCCGGGAAACGGCCATCGTCAATCCCGTCACTAATGAATCTCTCGGAGGAATACGCGTGGTGGCGAGGGAAAGCTTCCCTCGTCCAGTCTCTGACCATCTTTCTCGGGGCTCACTGATGCTGTAGGCTGGTGTGGTTCGTTGCCAAGTATCGGCAATATTCTGAACAGTCACAAGAGCAACTCACTTGCTACAACTGTAACTAGAAGTGATACAGAACGACGAGCAACAAGTCAAGGTCGTGAGAAACGAATGGATCCGTCTAAATAGCGGATGCCTGGGGCGTCTGACAATTCAATAGTCTCAGACTATGGTCAAAGGCAGGTTATGCCCGACGATATGTTGCCGAGACAGAACCGCAGTTCGAGAGATTGTAACTGCCGAATAATGACACGAATATAGCTCGAAGATAGCTTTCAGAGGCCGAGCCACGCTAGTACATGTCGCTTTTGCGTGGCGAACACTGTTGATGAGTATGTTGTCGTGAAGGAAGCTATTAAGAGGTAGTGGCTGCTTAGTCTGCCGATAAGACTAGATAATGCAGTCGTCAGTAGCTTTGGGGAAAACTGGGAGTGAGCTTTAAGTGGCAGCGAACGGCGAGCCAGAACCAAGTCGTCCTGACAGGTATTTTTGCTTCCGATGAGGATCCTTCGAGGAGTGGCAGCGGTCCAGGTCCGGTCTAAGAATGGACTGCGAAGGTGTCCTACAGCGGAGCAATAGAACCGTGCCAGGAAGTGCTTGAAGAAACAGACTAGCAGGAAATTCGTGATCGAAATTCGTGATCGTCCACGCCGAGATTGATGCTTTGCTTACAGAAGCCGGATGGCCCAACGATATGGGCGGCGCAGCAGATCAGTGGCCTGTAAATTCTTTTCAAGGAAAAGACGGCTGCGCCTGATTCCCTTGGTCAATAAGCCACGGACAAGTAAATGATCCTCCACAAGTGGTCTGGGTCCTTTGGGTGAATCGTAGAGTATTGTCGTTTATCCCTTAGATAAGGCCGTATCGAAAGGGCACGGGGTAGGAGGTTTTGGACCAGGGAAGAAGGTTGAAGTAGTCAGATATACCGTCCTACGAGAGAGAAAATCGAAGTCCAGGGTCGCAGTCTGCAAAAACGAGATCCGAGTCGGGACTGCTGAGGTGGCAACCGTCCAGGATCTTGACTGGCGAGAGGACGGATGGCCTCAGAGGGGGCGAGAGGACGATGGTACCTAGTCGATGAACAATTGAAGGATGCTGGAAGAGACAAACAGTGATGGTACGTAAGGTTAAGCTGAGCGGCGAGAAAGCGGTCTTGAGAAGATTGATATGACAAGGTTGCGAACCAGGACAGCCCAAAGCCGGGGAACGAGGGACAGGAAGAGGCCCCGCACTAGACGGAAGTTGTCTCTCTTCTCGCGACGTTTAGCTCCGGAGTAGATAGCTTCCCGTGCCGATTCTATGCTAGGATAGGCGGTTTCTGTTCAGCGAAAGAGAGGAACAGAACTAGGTAGGCGACTGGTGAATGGATTAGAATGGGAGGACAAAGCAGGGACCGGCTTTTGGATCAAACAAGCAGCACGCCAGACGAGTGCTAGGGTGATCGTGACGGTGGGGGATCAGGGACGGGACCTGTACGTGTAGTGTAGGAGTTGAGATGGACGCCCCAGGGTCTCCGATTACAGGCCGTTGGTAGTATGTAATGTCTAGCTAGCCAAAGGGCGGAGGAGAGTGAAGGGGTGTGGTCCAACAACGCCTCTGAGTGATAGCAGCAGCTTGACAAGAAAGGACATTCAGCTAAGTTATCGCCAGGGTGCCATGGGTGAGGGCGTGGCAGCGAAGAGGTGAAGACACTCTATCCGTACTCCGTAATGTAGTCGTCTGTATAGGGTGCCCTGGCCGCCACCGTGTCGCACGGTATGGGTTAAGGGCACAGGACGCTAACCAGTCAGGACCGAGACGGTCTCAAATTGATGCACTGCGCTGCATACCCATCCCATGATCCACCGAGCTGGTTGGCAGGGCTCTCTTCAAGGGTGTTGACGAGAGACGACGGTTGGTCCAACGCTTAGCTCCGACGCCCCCACAAGTGGACGCATCCGAACGTGGCTTTCGACGAAGCAGGCCCACAGAGGAGCAAATCGGAAGCGGCTTCTGAGTGTATCTTGATGTTGAGGCTGCGTCTTCTCGAGGCGACAAGCTCAAGATGCCTGGCACGATTCAGAATTACGAGGCCCTAGGTTTAAGCACTGTAAGCAAAGAAAGAGATATACCACCCGCAAGGAGGATTTTGGCCGGGTCCAGAAGGGGCAGGGGTTCGCGTTGACCATGGCTGAAATGGTGGGCCAAGACAGAGGAGCTGGATGGGGATACGTAAACCCAATAGTCTGTCAGCGAAACGAGGAAAAGAAAAGAGAAAAAGGAAAATTAGGAAAAGCAGCACCCTCAGCAGCAATGCATGACAGAGAACGCGGGTCTTGGGGCGACAAAGTAGCACCATACTAATGGTGAGACAATGAAGGTCACCATCGAGCCAGCCAGATTCACCAAAAAGATCCGGCAATGCTGCGATGACCTAGCTGCGTCCCTAGGTCGTTGTATCGCCTCATCCCACTGTTGTTGCTTTTTGCTATCCAGCGGCGGCTGGAAGAGACAGATCCTTCTGATTGAAGCCGTTGGTTAACTATTATTGAGACGTTTCGTCCTGAGCAGCCTAGGAGTCTGGAACCATGCGTGCTCTGCTCATAAACCCTTGTTGCACGCATCTACTAGACCTCTTTGAGCGAACTTCTGGGGGGACTTAACTACTGGCCCGGTTGGTTAAGCAGGGCATGGATTCCCAGTAATGTAAAAATGGCAAGCCGCTGATTAGGTGGGAATAGCCATGTGCCATTCTCCAGAATTCGAGGGCGGGGGTTGTGCGGAGCCGTCTCTCTAGGCCCAGGGCATGTCGGATCTCGATTCGTTCATCTCTCAGCTCGTCGACGTGCCTACCGGGGGTAGCGGGGGCAGCATTGACAGGCGGCAGGGCGGACAGAGCACACAGCAGCAGGTAGGTTCAGGCCGAGGTGAAAAGTGACGATGCTCGATACTGTGAGCGGTTAGTCCTTGTGCGCCTCGGCAGAGAGAGACAGGGGGACGACCAGCCAGCTCAAGCCATCCTTGTCATAGTGGACTCCGGCAGGCGATCTCACGGCCATGTTGTCTCCCCAAAGTGCTGCCGCTAGACTCAGAGGCGTGAGCTGTATTACTGCATTTGTCTCCTGGGTTGAGATGGGCTCCGAAAAGCTTTGCTCAAAGTGTAGCCCTGCAGCAGCGGCGCATCCACCATTGTCCCAACGAAGCATCTCACATGGGTAGGCACCTACGTGTGTACTAGGTCGAGATACCGTAGTGGACTCTTGTGTGTACATATGTACTGCGTGGTAGTGGTGTTGGATGCAAAAGGGGAGTTGACCATCAGCCCCAACCTAGCGAGATCTCAGATCATGGTAAGCAAAATATGACGGACGACAGCGCGAGCTTTGGTGGCTGGGTTTAGGCCCATGGGAGCCCTGAGCCATCGTTGTTGGTGGGATGGCCCTTGCTTCGCTAGGGGCAAGATGGTGGCCCAAGTGCCTGCCAACCTACCAGCCCTGGACAGCCACCCGCAGAAGGAGCAGTTGGCTTGGCTTAGCAGACTTAGCTAAGGAAGTTACGGAGTACTTTACGGATACTCTCTACGGAGTAACTATCCCTCAGTCCAGCCTCCCACTCCCACTGGGGCGCGCACATCACGGCGTCAAGAAGGGACAGGCGAGACGAGACATGGCAACGGCTTCCTTTCATGCGAAAGAGATCGGCGTTTACCTCGACCCTTTGTAGCCCAAAACATTCAACAGCAACAGCAGCAGCAACAGCAACACCAAAACCAAATGCCAACTTCAATCCCTCCACGACAAACATGACTCGAACGTCATCTGCGCGCCTCCAACAACAGTCAGCAGCCGTACGGATAGACATCCGCTTATTCATATCAAGTTTCTCGGCCGAAACCGACAATGTGGCCAGCAACTCTAGACTTTGAACGATGGACAGGCGGGACGCTGAGCGGTACGGCTCGGCTCCTCTGCTAGCCTTGCGAACTAACTATCGACCCCATCACCCTACTCCGCTGCTACACGGTACGAAGTAACTATGCCTAGCCCAAAACCACTCGTGTCAAGTCGAGTTTTCGCCCTTCTGAACTTGGCTGTCAGGAATGGAGACTCCTCCTCTCTGAGAACCGCGCAACGCTCCAAAGGGTCCAAATCCCCAAAGGGGTCCATATCCAGTCACGAAATGCAAACCCGCTCCGTTCTCCGGACGGCATCAAGCACTGGCCAGGCCTTTTGCCAGCCACCGAGCCTAGCCAGCCAACACTGACCCCATCTTCCATCAACGGTCCCAGTGCGTCGGCCGCATGGGCAGGGATGGCACAGTGCGTCAGCCACATCGTTTGCCCCATGAACGGCTTCGGCTTCTACTTGGCTGTGTGGAGTATCTACTCCGTACAGAGTAGTTAGAGGAGCATATTAATTACATCGACTTACTCCGTATGAAGTAAGGTACTCGTGCTGGCCCCGTCCCTTGGGTCAGACTGGTAAAAATCGATTCAGCTAGGTACTATAGCAGGTTGGACCAAGCTTAAGCTATGTACTCTGATCAACAAGATTGCCCTTGCTTGATTGGGAAACCAGCTCGGCACATACATTGTGGTTTGACTTCAGCTGGACGAGGAAACACCTGGCGACTGGTCACCAGCACGATGCGGTACTTGTCAGCGATAGCCGACGTTGTTCGACAGCTTCGGATGTGCAGCAAGGTATGGAACATGGGAAGCAAAGAAAATGATACCATGGCCCTCATGCGACTTCATTCGTCCGCCGGCTACCTGGCCCCCGAGATTTGACATCAATGCGAGCTGGATGAGTTGAGATCTCAGGTTGTTGAGCATAACCTTTGGGAGTTTCGCCCTGAGATTGGATTGCTTCGAATGATCCTTTAGCAACACCAAATCCTGCAACGGCACAGACAGACATTATACCTTTTGTAGGGACGGACAGCTTTGCAGATCTTTGCCTCTTTCACTTGCGGCGCGTCTGAGTCCGAGGGAGCACGACGCACCTTATCGCAAGCAATTCATGTGCCCAGAAGCAATTATAGATTCCCCGAGGAAACTAGACTAGTTTCTCATTCCTCTGAAAACGAGGCCATTCTGCCCAGTCCTGCCCACTCAATGCTTCGCCCAGCGACGCGTCGACTTGGGAATGTCTCACAGGGGACACCCGCCAAACCCCGCTTCAACGCATTCTGAGAGCGTTTTGCTCATACATAAACCCCTCGAAAAAGTACCGGGGCCAGTCGCGTCATCATAAGAATCCACGAGAGAAGCCAGCAGCAGGCTCTTTTCTCTCGAAACTGGTTGCATCCGACGGATAATCCGCACTGTCGGCCCACAACCAATATGTCCTCGAAATGAATCCCCCCACGTCCTAGTTACGACATCAGGTTCATCAGCCGTTTTGCTCTTCATCATATGTGTCATTCCATGGCAGTCTTGTCTGCGACCTGCTTGTGATGTCGAACTATGGCCGTGGTCCTCTACCAAACGTGCACAAAGAAGACGTGGGATTGCTCAATATCGCTGTACTCCGTATACGTACAAGCAAAGACTCTTGGTGACAAGTGAACATCCGAACCCACTGCCCTGGCAGTAACATGTCAGATCGACTAGAAATCACATCTGACAAACCCTATATCCGTACATACAGCCTTCTCTGATCTGCCTCTTGTGGCACCCAGCCCACCAATTGCGGGGAGCCTTGGCTGGTCTCAGCTGGTGCCGTCAGATCGAGGACCAGAATGGTCGCCCACACTGGCTGCGATGCTCTTGAACACCGATTTGGGTTCTAACGCTATGTGTGTCTATGACACCATTATCACGTTCTATGCCTTCGCTTAATATCAAGCTAACAGCATCTAAGCTAACGTTGACGATCCTATCCAAGCCAGAAGATGCAGAAGCAATGCGTTCCTGACCTGACCTGGCAGGCCGGGCACATTGAATAACCTGCGACACGCCGAGTTCATTCTGACCACTCGGGGCTTACATCCGGGTCGATGTCCGTCTGTCCCCATTGGACTCTCCTTTCTTCTCCTAACGTTACTGCGTACGTGGTACTCCGTACAGTAGCCTTATTCGGCTGTGGTCTCGCTATCCCTGCACCGATACTGTACTAGCTCCAAGAGAGGACATCCAGTATCTCTTATCACGTCCAACAACGCCCCTATCGCGACTCTCTAGCGAGTCACGCATCTCATCACGGGGCGCTACCGATGGAACTATTAGCTGCATCACTTCCCAGCATTAGTTAGACTTAGCCAGACCCTTGGGCATGGGTCGCTCGAACCAATGCGTTGATTTGACCACGACCACGACCACGACCACTCTGATGACTCGCCTGTCTCTTGCAAACCCTCCGGATCCTCTAAGCGCAGATATGTCAAGAAATGGAAACGAAATTGCCAGCCTCTCTCTCATCTCTCTCTATCATGCTTCTTCAGTTCCGTCCGCCAGTGGGGATAATCATTGGTCATGGCTACTGAATCAGGATCGCCTCGCTTGAAACAGTGGCAGATACAGCATCAGATCATTGCTCAGCTTTGACCACAGTTCACAAAGCCGGAGTTGTTCATTGCGAGATCCCTGTCTCGGCCGGTTGAGAATCCGGGGTGTTCTGCAACCCATGGCTCGTTATTCACGGTTCCTTACGCGTTTCAGAGATCCAAGGCTATTCAAGGTAATTCTATCAGCAAGCGGGTTACACAACATGCAGCCAGGCCTGGGATTACCTTGATTCCAAAAGAAGTCTTTGCCACCACCGCGTCTTCATCGTTTGTCGGGTTACACAAGCAGCCCCAGCCTACCTACCTACAGTCTACCTAGCCGCAACGCATTGAAAAACACACAGACCTTCAACGCCACAGATCTCTTCAACGTCCGGCACGACGGAGTCATGACTCCGGAGCCCTACGAGTTTAGCAGGTCGTTGTGTTGGAAACGGCAAAACGCCTCGGTGACATTTGGGTTCACAATGACAAGGCTTCAGGGGTTGTAGGGATCTCCTGATGGTTGCTAACTGACGTGATATGCACTATCAGCCGAGTGCCCTTGACAACACTCTTACGACAGCAACGGTAGTATTACCTCTTGACTCTTAGAGGCTTACATATCGATAGAGCGCTTGATTGCGCGCGCACTGGCCTACCATGGACAATTCGACATCCCATCCATTGCTACCCTAGTATGTAGCAGTTACACATGGGCTTGACTACCGGCCGGCCTCCCTTGTCAGCTCGACGCCTCCTCAGGTTCGTCTGTCGATATCGCAAGGGTTGACATCCTTGCTCCAATCCTAAAGCCGCGATGGTACGCTGGCCCCGGGGATAACTCATTTTATGCGGCCGCTCATGTAAGCAATGTGGTGTACTCCGTAACTATATGGCATTCATTCCCAACATCTCACCGCATTGTTCGCTGTTTCGTTCCGTCCCATAGAAATTATGTTAGATACGGCCTCGCTATCACCTGCACAACGAAGGGCAGCATATGCATTGGGACAGAAGTATCCAAATGGAATCCCGATATATAAACACCTTTTGTACCTCTTTCGGTGACTTCTCCGCTACTCTACGAGGCTTATAACAACAGACCTTGCAAATTGTACATATTTATCCATGTCCTGTCCTCGTGGCCATCTTTCTACACCCTCCAACTTCCTACCGTGATTAAAAGAGCGACCGCCTACTCAAGCTCTAGACCGGCCTGCTTCATCAAACCGTGAAAGACGCCCTGCTGTTTAATCAGCTCGGCTGGTGTATCAAACTCGACAACCTCGCCCTTGTCGAGCACCACCACCCGGTCACTATCAAGAATAGTGTTGAGACGGTGAGCGACTGTGATGATGGTGCGGTTAGCAAACAGGGGTGATCGAAGAGTGCTCTGCAGCATGGCGTCGGTCTCGACGTCCACGGCGGCCGTGGCCTCGTCGAGAACCAGAATGTTGGACGGTGTCAGCATAGCGCGTGCGAGAGAAATGAGCTGCCTCTGGCCTTGCGAGAGGTTGGAGCCTGAAGAGAAGAAATGTTAGCTGTTGGTCTGACCCGAGCTTGATAAATGTGCAAATGAGAGGCTTGTCTTCGGGTTTCATGAGCCAGGAAGTCGGGCGTAGCCTGCCAAGAGAGCTAGGCCACGGGACTTCAACTTCATGCGAGGCGCCCATGCAAGCGAGTCCTCTGTAGAAAAGGAATGCATAGTTGTGCTGCCATCGTCATGGGAGCCATGCTTTCAGATGTTGATGGGCGCAACTTTCAAAGAAGCTGTGGTGTGTAGAACCAGACTGTTGGTGACCGGTGAACAAGATCGCCGACCGGTCAAGAAATGCCGACAGAAAGCGCATTGCCGAACTTACCTCCTTCGTTGATCTTGGCCTCCAGCCCACCATCCATGCTGGAAATGTGATCCTTCAATCGTGCGTGCTCTGTAAGAGGGTTACATGTTAGCACATGTCACACAGCATCTGCTGACGAGACACCCATGGAAATGGGTGGGTGGTAGGGGTGCAACGTGGTGGGCTTACCGAGGACGCTCCACAGCTCAGTGTCGTCGTGGACATGGGGAGGGTCGAGGTTATCACGAACGGTGCCCTCGAAGAGAGCCGCATCCTGCGGAATAATAGCTAACCTGCGTCGGAGGTCGAGCAGGCCAATAGAGGACGTGTTCACATTGTCAATACCGATGTGGCCCGTCGCCGGCTCGATGAGACGGAATAAGGCCAACGTAAGAGACGACTTGCCCGCGCCTGTACGGCCAACAACGCCGATCTTCTCGTGTGACTTGATATCGAGGTTGATGTTCTTGAGAACCAGGTCCAGGCCCTCCCGGTAGCGGGTGCTGTAGTTGACAAAGTCGACCTCACCCTTGGCGGGCCAAGAGGCGGCGGGTCGGTTCTTGGCGATGATCTCCGGCGCTTCGCTAGGCAGAGCCGCATACTCGAGGACTCGCTCCACTGACACGATGTTGGTCTCCACTTCCACAGTCTGACGAACGATCCAATTAAGCGATGTGGTGATCTGGAGAGCATACGACATAGCCAGACCGACGAGGCCAGGGCTCAAGCCACTGTGGCCAGTGACAGAGATGATGGCAAAGGTCGCCGCAGCGAGGATAACAACGGCACCGATGAATTCGAGACGCACGGCGAGCCAACGGTTGGCGCTAATAGAAGGAAAGTAAGCGCGAAGATTGGCATCAACGCGCCACTCGTTTTCAAGCTCGAACCGTTGCTGCTGGCGGTACGCTCGGATTGTCGAGATGCCTCCAAGCGATTCTTGGAAATGGGCGTAGATGGGACTGCGGCTCACACTGTCAAGTCGCTTGAGCTCGCGAGAAGTACGGAGGTAGTATCGCTGAATGTAGTAGTACGCCAGACTAAGAGGGACAACCAAGGCGATGAATGGGGGTGTCGTCACGGAGATGATAACCACGGTGAAGCCAGATCGAGCTGCATTAACAAAGAGCATATTGAAGGTTCTAGCCAGAACTTCATCCACACGATATATGTCACTAAAGAGTCGTTAGCATCTTTATGGCCAATGATGATGTTATCCTACTCACCTAGAGAATCGGTTGAGAATCCGCCCGGCAGGTGTGGTATCGAAGAAGGACATGGGAGATCTGAAGATGGCATTGGCCATCCGCTCGTGGAGCTTCCGAGAGGCCTGTATCGAAAGTCAGCGAAGTAATAGACACAATAGTAAAGGTTGTACTGACCTCAATTGAGCAAAAGATCCAAAGAATCAATGTTTGAATGACTGTAAGGGCAGAGGCACCAATACCGATGGCGAAGTAAATGCCAATGTATTTGCCGACATTGTCGTTTGAATGCGTCTTTTGATTCCGCTCGGCCCATTCCTTGAGCCATACCGAACCACCGATATTGGTAGTCTGCGCAGCTAAAAGCATAAACATGTAGAGGCCCACAGCGTAAATGTTGTTCATCTTGGCATACTCGCCGTAGACTGACCACTTAACCTTGCCCTGCTCAAGGTGCTCCTTGGCCTGCTTGGTCTTGGAAGTACCTGCGAGCTCCTCGTCGGTAAGCTTGCCTCGGGGGCCGTTGAAGCTTGCAGTGCTAGCACGGCGAAGGGTAGCCATGCTGCTTGAACGAGGCTTGGCGCTAGCACCAGTTTTAATAGGGGCCATCTCGGGAACTTGCTCTTGAGCCTCCTCCAGCTCTTCTTTAGCCTGGCTGGAGTCAGGCTCGATGATAGTGGTGGCTTTGCTGCTGGATGCACTGGAACTAGGCTCGCTACTAGCACTACCAGAGTCCTGACCGGCCGTCTTGAGAAGGTCTGCGACGAGACCCTTCATGGCAACTAGTTGCTTATAGGTTCCCTTCTCGACGATTTCTCCATCCTTAAGTAGGGTAACGAAGCTAGCCTGGCGAAGAACAGCAATGGCGTTGGTGGCCAAAATCCGAGTCTTGGAGGAGAGCAAACCGCGAGGTCCGAGAACGTTGTCGATGATGTGCCTGCCAACATGGGAATCCACCGCAGATAGGACGTCATCAAGAAGGTAAATGTCGGCTCTGGCGTAGACAGCACGGGCCAGAGAAACGCGAGCCTTCTGGCCACCGCTCAGCGAAATGCCTCGCTCACCGACGACAGTTTCATCTCCGTCGGGAAGCTGAGCAAAGTCGTCCACCAAGGCGCATGCCGCAACAGTCTTCTCGTAAAACTCGGGGTCATAACGATAACCAAATATGATGTTCTCCTTGACGGTAGCATTCAAGATCCAAGTCTGCTGAGATGCATAGGCGACGGTACCTCGTACTTCGACGTCACCCTTGACCTTCCACATATCACCAAGGATGCTCTGCAGGAAGGATGACTTGCCAGCGCCAACGCGTCCGACAACGCAAGAGAGCTCTCCCTTGTAGGCAGTGTAGTCAATGTCCTTGAGGGCAGTCTTGTCCTCATGGCGGTTCCAGGAAAATGTACCCTCACGCACAATGATGGTCTCTTCGCCTAGTTGCTCGGGTGCAGGCTTGACGGTTATAGCGTTGGGCTGGAGTTCCTCAGCAGTGAGGAAATTGGTCAATCGGCCAATAGCCACAGAGGCCTCGACGATCGACGTGATAACCATGGGAAGGATAGCCAGGGGGAATGTCAAGAGATTGAAAAGTGCCAACGCAGGGAAGACAATATCAGTAGTGAGGGGCCTGTCTTGAGTGAGAACAAAGACGGTAAAGGTCGAGCAAGACACAAAAAAGGGCGCAGTCGTCCAAGTGAAGTTGGCAAACGCTTGGGTGGCACCAATCTTGCGTAGATTCTTTAATTCCTTTTCGTTTCGGACGTAGTTGAGCTTGTTCATGAACGCGGAGCCCCAGGCAAAGAGCTTGATGCTCTTCATGTTATTGATAATCTCATTGATCAAGCGACTTCTCGAGTCTTTGTTCTTCATCTGTTCTTTCTGCATATTCTTCATGATGCGAGCGACGAAGCCTTGCAGCGGCATCATGACGATCATGACAACGATGCCCGCCATCATGGACCATCCGACAAGGTTGTACAGAGACACCATGCAAATGATGATCTGGAACGGAGCAGACCAAATCTGCTGTGCGAACTGGGTGAGGTCTTGCAGACGCTGGGCATCAACAGCCATGTAGTTGACGATGTCACCCGTGGACTTGGACGCCCTGCCTTCGCTGGATAGACGCAAAGATTTCCGGTAAATGGCCGCTGAAAGTCCACCCTTGATATGCATTCCAGTCACAAAAGCGAGCTGGAAGTACTGGTGCACCATACTTGTTTGGAAAACGGCACATGCAAACATAGCTAGTGCAATGGAAATTCCCTTGATCACGGGCTGGTTGGCCTTGCCTTCGCCATATGAATCCACATATGCGATGAGGAGCCGAAGCAGTTGAGGCTGTGCATATTGCGCGACGTCGTTTGCGATCTTGTATACCGCGGCAAGGCAATAGGGTCCGCCGTAGGCCTTGAAAAGGACAATCCACAGCGAAGGGTTTTTGCGATGTTCTAGCTCATATTTCCAGGCTTTGTCGAAGCGCTCTCCCGTATTTCGGGTCTGGTCGTCCTTGGCCAGGGCCCAAAGGTCGTCCTCGGTCAAGAACACCTTATAACCATATCGCATCATTGGAGTCATCCAAGAGAAAGTCAGCTGGGAGAAGGCATTAGCGTACTCCACGGGACACTCCTCCTCTTCCTCAATCGCCTCGTAGCCACTAGGGCCGACATTACGGGGCCAAAGCCATTCGACCAAGAACTCGACGAGAGACAATCCAACACCAACACAGTAGACGATAAAGTACGGTAGCTGCGTTTGGTATATCTGCTGCGAGACAAGCGATCGCAACTTGACGGTGAATGAGATGAGGAGGAGGAGCCAGTAGAAGAGGACGACTCCGCTGGGATATCTAATGCGCGAGTGCTCGATCCATTGAATTGCGAAGACGACAAACAGCGAGAGGATTGTCAAGAATGTCGTTAGTACGCGGAAGTCGCCATACCAGATATAGGGCATGGATATTATCTGGATGACGAGCTGAGCAATGACGTCGACGACGATGATGGCTAAGAGAATCTGGCAGTTGTAACTAGGTCAGCTCGATTAAACACCACGAGTTAACTCATAGTTGGCGGTGTGTTCCTACCTGTTTGACGTAGAATTGTACATTCTTGGATTGCCCTTCATGCTGCTGCTTCTTGACGAGCAGCCACCATACGGCAAGCGATCCAAAGATGAGTCCAAAGACAGAGACGGCGGCAATCCAGACATCAATGAAGCATGGTGTAAAGTCGTAACGGTAGGGGCTCAGAGGACCCCAGCCTTCTTCGTTTCCACAAAGAGGCTGCTTGAACGGGCCCATGGTCAAGTAGTTGGAGCCCAGCTCGCGCAACGGGCGGTAACCCGTAAACGAGCCGGTCTCGAAGAGGACCTTCTGATCGTCGTAGTAATCCATTGTACCGCGCCCAATCGCTCGAATAATTCGGGGTGGGTTCAGCTATTCCACGTGGCGATCACCTCATTCCAAGGCGCCGTGGTGAGAATTGCGTACTTGTTGTAGTCGGTAACGCGGCCAATGTATGACCGGTCTAACGTTCAAGCTTGAGCAGCTTGCGCGACGTCAAAGCGCCGAGAATCGGAGCGGCGCAAGATCGAAATCTACTCGACAGGCGAAGTTCCGGCTACCGTACAGTGAGTGTCGTGAGAAAAGAGAGGCCCAATCCCGATCCAGATCCAGTCAGGGTTGAGCGAGTGACGGAGAAGGAGGATGGTTGAAAAACTCTGGTCGAGTTCCGTCTTTGGTCAGACAGAAGAATCTTGTCGAAATCACCCGCCCATGGTTGGTGGCTTGGTAAGCTGGAGGGTCCAAAAGTCCTACGTAAAGAGGTTACGCTAACGCAAACCCCAGGCAGTCTAGTGGGGTATCGTAGCTACCTACCTGCCTAAGCGACAATCCGGAGCTTACGGCGATTGGTTGCGGCCCGCCGTTGAAGTTACCTTACCCTGTAGCGAGCTGCGTCGCCGGTTTGGGCATCTGAGAAAAGTATGTTTGGCGTATGAGTACTTTCACTTGTTTATCGATTCGGGGAGATAAAAAAGTCTTGCTACCTATACGACAATAGCAAGCTATACTGATAGTGTCATCAATCACTGCTGCTAAATCGATTTCAAGACAAGTGTAGGACCTAGTTTTGTAGGGGCTGACTTGTGTTCAACCACCCACACCGCATGCTAGAGTTACACTGCCGTTTGCACAATTGCCTGACAAAAGCTTGTAGGGCCTGAAATCACTCCTGTAAAGTTCCCAAGAACTCAACAACCTTCTTTGAGAGCCACTCCTGCGCTTCAGGCTGGTCAACCGTGTGACCTGCGCCAGGAATGAGAGTTGATAGCGGGCTGACGACCGGGTTCAGCTCCCGGTATTTCTTGTTCCTCGCCGCCTGATCGATCCGCTCGGGTACATATTCGTCTTCTGCAGAGTGAAGAACCAGCACGGGCTTTTCGAATCGCGACCAGTTCTTCGCCACTGTCTCCTCGTCAAGATCAGACGAGAAGTAATCGTCATCGCCGCTGTTCAATCCGTCAGCCTCTTTACACTGTAGGACAAAGACTTCATCTGTGGAGCTTACCCCTTGGCAGTAAGAGACCAGAATCGCGACGCTGAGATGGGTGCTCCTAGGACTGCTGGGATCATGTCAAAAGGCATACAGTCACCTCCCTTTCCTTCAGCAATCATCTTGGCTGCGAGGTCAAGACTTGGCTGAGGGTCGGGAAAGATCAACTCGAGTGTCTCACGGTCAGAAACCGCACCTTGCATGATGAAGCCATCCACAGGCTCGTTCTTGTGCTTGGCGTAATTAGCATATTCAATGCAGTCCTGAACCTGGTCAACATTATACTTCCACATTCAGAAACAAGGCATAAGTTACCTGGCAGCCAGTTGAGGAGCCAAACAGAACAATTTTCTCCTTGCCGATTCCCCGAAGATATTTAACCAAGGCAGAAATATCCTCCACATCATTAGACAGGTTCGAGATACCGAAACCGGTGAAAGAACTGCGCATGCGGATTTCGAAGCATGAATAGTTCAAATCTTTCGCTTCTTCCAAGTACTGCGCCAGAAGCCGAGTGTAGGGAATAGTGTGAGGGCCATCCGTGAGGCCACCGATGAAGATGATGGCATTCCGAGCCGAGGCAGGGCCGATCTCGTACGCGCAAGACGCCCGGCATTGAGACTCATAGGGGTGAACAGTAACTGAAAAGGGACCAGAAGGAGGCATTGCTGCGGATATCCTCGTTGTGCGTTTTGTTGCTATAGTAGAGAGGCCTTTGTGGTGTTTATTCCACGAGAGTGCGGGTACGAAACGGTTCGCGATGAACTGATGAGGTATATATATAAGCTTCGTTTCGATGTGGAAGGGTGGGTCACTTTGTTCTCTTACTAAGTGATCGAGACAAATATTGCTTGGATAAGAAAACCTGGGCAGTAGTCTATTCGTTGTGGTCAGCTTCTTCATACTTGAAGATGTACAGCAGCAAGCTCTCACTGCGAGATCGGATAGCTACGATTGAGATAAAGCACTGTGCGGAAATGACATCAGCCTGCGGGGACAGCTGGCTTTGCTTGCTGTGCAGAGTGAAATACCGTACAGTCTTTAGGAACTTGACACTGTACGCCTTAACTCAACATTTTCCTGTGCCTGAATGCCCCTCCAGGCCTCCACACTCATTTTCTCGTCACATAGCAGCTTTACACCATTTCTTTGCACTTCTAAGCCGTCATCTTTGAACGTCGAGCCTCGATAATCAGACCTGCATTCTGCCACCAAGAGTTCCTACGTGTTCGTCCCCATATTTTCGGCTCTGTGGAGAATATGCGTGAGTAGCCAGGCACGAAGCGCTTAGCTTCGACCACAATGGAATCAACACTCAGGATTCAAGAGAGGAACGAGTTCTTCCAAAGAGTCAGTCTTCCCTACATGTGTAACTTCAACTTTTAACATATATACAGCTTAAACCATGTTGCGTCAAAATAAGCCAGCTGGCCATACGACAATCTGAAAGGCTGGCTTCAACTCGAGAGTTGAGCGACCTCATCGGGCGTGTACTGGATATCCTCTCAGCACAGATCCAGCAGAACCCAGTGGTGTTAGACGATAAGCTCTCTGAGTATGTCTTTTTTCCGCTATACCACATCTTCCGTCAGATGGATCAGTATCCTACTCCCCTGATCGAGAATAGCATCAAGGCGCTCACCATCCTTATCAACCACGGATGGAAATCGAAAATCTCATCAGAACTTGTACAGCAGATTCTGAGTCTTTTGACTTTCATCATCGATGGAACACCTGGCTCTGCCCAGAAACGCCCGGTGGACGAAGAGACTGTGCTCGAGGCTTTCCGTGGGCTGACGGCTCTATTCACAACAGCTGGGTTGTCCACTACAGCCACATCAGGACTTTCTGCAGCAGAAATGATACCCGCTCTTGGTCACAGTGTTACCGTGATGTTGGATGGGGTTGTTGCTGGCGCAACTTCTCAAATACAACAAGAAGCGTTGCGCGCCCTGCAGGCCGTGTATCGCACCATCAAGGAGCCTGCCGCGTTAGCTAGCTTCCTTCCCGGTACAGTCTCCTCGTTAGCAAAGGTCTCATCTTCTCCAAATCGATACAGGGGAAATGTTTTGGCCAAGTGTCTCGAAACCGTGAGTTTGGTATTAACAAGCGTGCTTGCTGATCTCCGAACACGGTCAATACTCGCCAAGGCCGGGGACGAAGAGGAAGATGAGGATCGCGATGGCAAGATTTTCTCTCCGGCCTGGCTGAAGGCGACAACAATTCAAGTCAAAAAGGCATTGTCAGCCATGATGAAACTGCGAACCCATGACTCTGCCGAAGTCAGGAATGCCCTCAAAAAGCTTTGTGTGATTATCTTGGACGAGTGCCACAAAACCCTGGCTAACTGCGCAAACATCCTCATCGAAACAGCCATGATCCTTGGCGACACCGAGGAAAAGGCATCTCTGACGCAAACTAGCCTGCAGGATCTTGTGAGCATCTACCCGGAGCTTGGCGAAATCGTCAAAACGGCGGCCTACAACTGGATGTCGAGTCTTTCGCGGTTAATGCAGGCTGCGGATGAAGATGCAAAGCAAGACGCGATACGAAATGTTTTAAGAGCACTCGAGCTACTAAAGAACTTGCACATTCAGTCTTCGACCTTGGAGGATTCAATGTCGGCCATGCTTCGAGATAGCGTTGTCTCACTCGTGCAAGGCTCAAAGGACCAACCTATACACGGAAATATGGATGTACGACTAATTGATGGGGGAGATTCGTCGAGAGAAACCAAGGAGGTACAATACGAACCAATCCTCCTACCATCTGAAAGTCAGAAGATGATTCGAAGCGAGATGTCATCGCTTATTGCTTTCCTGGGTTCATCATCTCAACAAGTACGGCTTGCAAGCAACATGCTGGAACAAGTGCAGGAATCTGATAATTCGGTTGGACAAATTTCTGCTTTCTGGCTTTGTTTCCAGCTCATTAAAGCTAGCCATAAGTTTGCTGCGGAGGAAGAGATGTTTTTTGACCTATCATCGCTGACCAACACCTCTGAAGATCTAGAGGCCGTCTTCAACGAGTTATACACAACCTCGGTGCAGATACTCGACGGCCAGACTGATGTGGCACCTGTCGATTGGCGCCTAGAAGCCCTCGCCATGGAAGTAATTGCTTATACAGCTCAAAGAACGGGAGAATCGTTCCGACCAGAACTTATTGATGTGCTGTTCCCAATCGCTACGATGCTAGGATCCAGCAGTCAGGATCTTCAGAAGCACGCTATCGTTACATTGAACAACATTGCATCATCATGTGGGTACACCAACGTATCCGAACTCATCATCAGCAACGTTGACTACATGGTCAATTCCGTCTCTTTGCGGTTGAATACTCTCGACATATCGCCTGCATCGATCAGCGTGTTGACCATGATGATCCGACTAGCAGGACCTCGACTAGTACCATACCTAGACGACGTTATCGACTCGATATTCGGGGCTCTTGACAACTACCACGGCTATCCGACGTTCGTGGAGAATCTGTTCACTGTGCTCAAGGAGGTCGTCGACCAAGGCGTTCGTTCGGATGCGTTACTACAGGACCATCAGTCTATCTCAAAACCTGACCATCAAAAGCAACCTTTGAAAACAGATGGAATTTCTGGTCTCTTGGATACTCTCACCAAGAGGAAACAGCGAAAAGCTCTCGATGAGACCGGAAGAGATGAGGTTGGTAACCACCCGAAATCCCCTTGGAAGAAGGTGGATGAGAATGAAGGCGATGCCGAGGACGAGACAAATCCTCCAGCTGAGGAAGAGAAACCACCAAACTCTCAAACGTACCAGCTACTGCTGAGGGTGGCAAACCTAAGCCAGCATTACCTAACCTCCCCAACACCAACGTTACGGAGATCGCTTCTGGAGCTTTTGACGACTGCCTCTACGGCGTTGGCTCCGGATGAGGAAGCATTCTTGCCGCTCGTCAACGCAATCTGGCCGGTGGTGATCGACAGGCTGCATGATCCAGAAGCTTATATTACGATCGAGGCGTGCCACGCTCTGGCCCAGCTTTGCGCAGCTGCAGGGGACTTTCTTAGCTCTCGGTTCAAGACTGAATGGGCCGAATGGCTTCGGGGCTGGTGTCGTAAGGCTAAACTTCAAGCTTCCGGATCAGCGGCGCAGGCCAAACCCCGTGGGGAAGAGAGGACAATGTGGGGAAGACAAAGCGACGATAGCCGAATACTGATCCCCCTGAGGAGCGGTGACAGTCTTCGTGGCAAACCAGCATCGCAGCAGGTCACTCAGTTCTCGGGTGGTCTGGGGAAATTTGCATCACCAACACGACTATGGGAGGCTACTGTTGAGCTATTGACGGCGATAGTATCGTATGTCAAGGTGGACGACGACATGTTTGACGACATTCTAAATCTGCTATCGGACGTTTTAGAGCGGAACGTTAAAGCACGGGAAGCGTTGGAGGCTATCAACGCCGACGCGGTATGGTTGGCACGGTACGAGCAAGGGAGTGTTCAGTGGATGCCAGCACCGCAAGCGAACGGCACGGAGTTTGCAGCCATGGCGATGCTCTGAAGAATGGCAGTCTGATTGATGGGGGAACTAGACAGCAAATGAAACCAGTGGTGCGCTAAATGGAATCGACAATCATGCAATCTGGCGATTTCTGATCTGACGGCTCCTGATCTGGCACCCTCTGGCATGGGCAGAGCCGGCATAAGAAATGTCAATGGCACGACTCGGTCTCTTGAGGTTAGCACGACAAGCTAGAGGCGCCACCGGACAAACCGTATCCGTTCAACAAACGAATGACGGCCATGTTTTAGTGGTGGCTTCACAAGAAGCTATTCCTCGATAGCCCATGGAGCTCTGTGTGGAGAAGCAACAGGCCTAGAACGTGCTCCATGCTGACGGCTCCGAAGTGGAAACTGTGAAGCTGGAGAGTCTCCGCACCATGGGTCCTTGCACATATTCTCACCTTCTCCATGAAGCTAGCACAATGAGGCTAATAATTGGAGTATTGGTTCTCCCCCCCGATGGGCCAGGGAGGGATGAGATTGCCTCCAATCCTCGCCGTCCCCTCTACCCCAGAGACGCTTTGCCGACGGTCACGGCGGGGAGAACGATGATGATGTGAGGAAGCGATTTCGTAATGAGATCCTCCCATCTCCATTGTCTAGACTCTGGAGTCTGGAGAAGCCCCGGATTCTGGGTCCTCGTCGTGCCCACTGCACACTGCAACGATCCCACATCTCCGTTTCCCCAGAAAGCCAAGAGATAAATGTTGACTGGGATGTTGCAACGCTGGGCACATGTTGAGCCGCATTTTTCTTGGCTTCTAACGTTAGGATCGACGTGAGGGGAATCAATGTGAGGAGAAAAACAGACAGATGATCGGTGCCTCCGCCAGAGGCAGACGGACCAATCAAGGCCAGGCCGAAGATAGAGAAGAATATTCCATGTGCTATCCTGGAGTGAGAGATATGATGCTTCTTAGCGCACACAGTAGCTGAGCAGTCTAGGCAGTTCATCTACGGCCACACTCGCATGCGGGGGCTGCCCCCAACTTGTTTTAATGTCGCGGGGCATGGATAAGTTAGTTACCGGTTCCAGAATCGCTCATATCCACCCCTGGGCCGGATATCTCACCGAGTCAACGGACGTTTAGTCGTTTTCGGGCCTCGAGTTGGAGGAGAGGGTCCAATCAGATGAGCGATATCACCGGTATCAGGCAGACCAAGGTGAAGCGCGTGTCATGAGTGCAGTCTAGAAGCCTTCTAGTGTTGCAAGACCAGCACGGCTCCCACCCACCTCGGGCAAGTGGGTGGGCTGGCCGCCGTGTCTTGGAGCATGTGGGGAGAAGCGCTGAGATGTTGAAGATTTGGAGCTGCTTGGCATCGCCGAGACGGATGATCAGAGATGCCAAGCTCTTGGCCTGCAAGGCACTGCCCAAGAGAACAACGACGACCATTTCACCAGCCCGATCTTTACCGTACCATCGGATCAAGAACATCGCCCTCGACAATCACTTTACATGTCAATCTGGCCAGCTTGTCTCGTATTTTGATGAATCGGGCAACATGTGAGGGCACAAGGGAGGCCATCATCATGACCTTCCCGATGCAGCCCAGCTTGCTTATCTTTTGCGGACGTGGCGTGGGAGGCCAAAGAAGAATGACATGCTGGTAGGGGTTATCTCTCCGCGCCTAGGCGCGTCTACTGGCTCTTGTTGGAGTTGGACGTGATCCAACGGGAAACAACCTACTAGTCTACGCAGTTAGTAGACATTCTCGACAGGGTTGACCATGTTGGACTGGTTGCCTAGTGGCAGTTGAGCAACGTCAATTTCGATGAGACATGGCCTTGTCGAGGAATGCTGTATGGCGGGAGCATGTCCGAGACTGAACAAAAATCCCACAGACACGAAGCAGCCACATGCATCTCAGACTTTTGACGTACATCCTCGAGTCATTACAATGCCCGGTTTGGCAATTGCAATATTTACGATAAGCTCGAGTGTCTTCGCCGTTGACCGAAGCCGGGCCCGACTCAGGCCAGACCGGGCCGGCACCAACACCTGGCATCACGGGCTCATGGATCTCCCCACGGACTCGCTCTCGCCGTCAGAAGAAACCAGGCTAGGCCCCGAGGGATGGGAAGCACCGAGATAGGGGCAAAGAGTGCTGCTAGTGTGGGCGAGCGGCACGGTGCGGTGCTTATCCCATTCAGGAGGGCAATGAAAATCCAGTCTCCACACCCACGATACGCAGGCTCTTTAGCCTTATCCTGGGGTTTGCCAGAGATAGACTTTTGAGGGGCGAAGTAGGACAGGTAGTTTCTCTTGCTCAAGGCGGTTAGAGTCCCCGTGCGGTACACCATCACCCTCGCTGGCATACCACCCTCCCACAGTTACACCCCGGCGCCACTAGGACCACCAGATCTGGAACTTGCTTGGCCCATGCGACTGGGACGACCTGCTCCTCCTCACCAAGATGAAATCCGTACAAATAGCAACAGCATCTCCCCCTTCTCAGGGTCTGAAGGCCAAGAGCTCAGCAACTCTCATCTCCCACTCACTCCTCCAACAACATCACCACCACCACAACCACTTGGCAGATACATTCGTTCGCCATGGCTGCCGCTCCTCCCCATGACTACGGCAAAGAGGCCGTCCTTGACGTCGCGTCTTCTCACGATGTTGAGACTGGCGAGGCTGTCAAGACTGGTTCTCTCCAGCGAAACCTCAAGAACCGACACATGCAGATGATTGCTATTGGTACGACCCCAACATCCTCGACTTGACAATAACAGCTGGCTAACAAATCAGGCGGTGCTATCGGAGCTGGTCTCTTCGTCGGTTCCGGCGGTGCTCTCCAGAAGGGTGGTCCCGCAGCCCTTGTCATCGGTTATCTGGTCATCGGTGTCATGCTGTTGTGCACTTGCTTGGCACTTGCTGAGATGTCTGTCCTGTACCCCATCAACGGTGCCTTCTTCCAGTATATCGTCCGCTTCGTCGATCCTTCATGGGGTTTCGCCATCGGTTGGCAATACGCTCTCGCTTGGCTCACCGTCCTACCCTTCGAGCTCATCGCCGCCTCTATCACGATCAAGTTCTGGCGAGAGGACATCAATATGGCAGTCTGGGTCTCCGTCTTCCTCGTTGCTCTCATCATCGTCCAGTTCTTTGGTGTTCGGGGCTATGGTGAGGTCGAGTTCGTCCTGAGCATCATCAAGATCTGCGCCTGTGTTGGCTTCATCATCCTCGGTATTATCATCAACTGCGGTGGTGTCGGTAACCAGGGCTACCTTGGTGTCAAGTACTGGAAGGACCCTGGTGCTTTCACTACCTTCAAGGGCTTCTGTGGTGTTTTCGTTGTTGCTGGTGAGTTCACTCTCTCTCTGGTTCCTTCTTTCGGAATTATAGTACTGACAATCGCATAGCTTTCTCCTTCGGTGGTACTGAGATGGTTGGTCTCGCGGCCGCCGAGTCTGCCAACCCTCGCAAGTCTATCCCTCTGGCCAGCAAGCAGGTTTTCTGGAGAATCGCCATCTTCTACGTTCTTAACCTGTTCATCGTCGGTCTCATCCTCCCCCACGACGACGAGCGCCTTATGGGTGCCAGCGGTGCCAACACCAAGGCCTCTCCCTTCGTCCTGGCCATCCAGGATGCCGGCATCAAGGTCCTCCCCAGCATCTTCAACGCAGTCATCACCGTCTCTGTTCTCAGCGTTGCCAACTCGTGCACCTTTGGCTCCACCCGAACCATCCAGGCCATGGCTGAGCGCAGCATGGCCCCCAAGTTCTTCTCGTACATCGACAGCAAGGGCCGTCCCCTCTGGTGTGTTGCCCTGCAGATTGCCTTTGGTCTCCTGGCCTACATTGGCGCTGCTCCTCAGGGAGGCGAGATCTTTGGCTGGCTCCTGGCCCTCACTGGTCTTGGCTTCCTCTTCGTCTGGGGCAGCATCTGCCTGGCCCACATCCGCATGCGCGCCGGTATGAGGGCTCAGGGTGTCAACATGGCCCTGATCCCCTACAAGACCCCCTTCGGTACCGCTGGTAGCTGGCTCGGCCTGGGCCTCAACGTCCTCGCCTTGATCGCCTCCTTCTACAACGCCCTCTTCCCCCCTGGCGGCTCCCCCAACGCCAAGGGCTTCTTCGGCTCCTACCTCGCCTTCTTCACCGTCCTTCTCTTCTACGTTGGCTACAAGGTCGCTACCCGCTCATGGCGCATGTACGTCCGCCCCTCCGAGATGGATCTTGCCACTGGCGCTGTCATGCTCGAGGAGGAGGAGCACAAGGAGCCCTTCGTCTGGTCTCAGCTGCCCAAGAAGCTTGTTCGCGGTCTTTTCTGATCGGCCTGTCTGTGGAATGAATTGGAACGGAGATGAATGAATTGGATACCCTTGTTTGAGAGTGGAGGCGTATATACCTGGTCTGATATACCTGATCTATCATTATTTCAAAGCGTAACATCAACGAGCGAAGCAAGGCGCTAGCGTTCTTGAGCATAATCTGCATATAGAAACAATAAGCACATGCAATCTCTACATCTTCTGGCCATATTTGCAATGTGATAACTGAGTGTGAACCAAATAGAGCGTTTAGATCCCTTCTACGCAATGCAATGCCATTTCCATAGTTAACGCTGCTCTTAAGAAATCATGTCAAATTAGAGACAAGAAGAGTGTTATAAAGCAAGAAAATTGTAACCTTCTATGGCCTTCGAGTATAGCAACTAGTTAGATGTGCTCAACCCACTCGTGAAGTCGTTCACCTTTGCCCTTCTTGACGCTCGAACTGCTAGCTTCTCCGTCTCCATTCTCGAAAATCGTTTCATTCCCTGAAACAACACTAACTTACTTGTAGGCTTTGGGCCGGAACTCGCTTCCCTCAGTCTCGAACCTCGTTGCTGGCGTGCGTTGAGAAGCGTATCTATCCCGTCCTTGCAGGCATTATCGAGATTCGAGATTACACCTTCATATGTGGTACGAAGCAAAGCGATCTCTTTCTCGTGGGTCTTTCGGGCTGCCTCCATTTCCTTGCGATGGGTCTCACGGAGGGCATTTGGCCAAAACATGTGCCACATGGAACTCTTCGCCCAGCTGCTTCGTCTTCATGAAGATATTCTTATGGAAACACGGATGCCACTTGGCTAGATCGGCCTCTTGTGTGCAACATAGTCGAAGAAAGGATGAAAAGACTTGTTGTAAAAGAAGGGAGAATTGATGAAACAATTATAAAGGCTGTGTTCATTCCATGTTTCTTGTTAAGGGGTTCTTGTCGTTTACGCATTTGTTCCAAACAGTAAACACTAGTCCTACGATATGAAGTCACACAATCAACATGTATACCATGGCGACAACTAAGCACCGAGCACCTAAACACAGACTTGCCACAGGCTCAGATGGCGAAAGGTGGTCACGCTTCAACTCCTCTATGCTCCCCATCCTATATATACGAGAAAATGCGAGCTTTACGCGTTTACATCTTGGGGGCTATCAGATAACCTTCAACGACAGCTGTAATCAGCCGGTTGGCAATGGCCTGAATCGGGGGCAACCGCAAATCGCCCTCCTTATATCCCTCGGGGGCCGCTTCTCCCAGACCACTGGTTCCAGTCTCCAGGGCTTTGCGCGCCTCCTCGATGGGGAACCACTTGGCCAGCTCCAGCTCCTTGTCGTTGAGGTTGATTTCCTCGCCCTCTCCGGGCAGCGCTTGTGCGATGGCCCCTATCATCAGACTGGAAGGGTAGGGCCAGGGCTGGCTCGAGTGAATGACAACCCGACCGACACGAACACCGCTCTCCTCCCAGACCTCTCGCCTCACCGACTCCTCGATAGACTCGCCAGGCTCAAGGAAGCCGGCAAGAGTGCTGTACCAGTAAGGAGGCCAGCGCTTCTGGCGTCCGAGCAGGATGCGCTGGCCGTCGGCAGAGACAACGGCGGCGATCATGGTGGGGTCTGTTCTGGGGAAGCAGATGTTGGAGACACCGTGACGGGTCGGGCAATCTCCTCGAGGCTCGCCGCTGGAACCTCCTTTACGGTCTGTTGGCGGGCAAACTCGCTTGTAGCCGGCGTGAACCGAGAGGTTGGGCTTTCCACAGCCGGCACAGAAGGGGCTTCGTGCGTTCCAGTCGATCATGGACCTAGCTTGAGCATACATGGCGGCTGCAAAGACGTCAATAAGCCTGCAACAAAACTCTCGTGGAACTCGAGCTCACCAGCATCAGGGTGAAGTGTCATGCCACGGGGGTTCTTTTCCACTGAGAACCCCTTCTTCTCCTGCTCGGCCAGGAAACTGGTCGCCAGGTCGGCATGGGAGCCTTTAGAGGTGAGGTCGATGGCAAAGTAGGGTTGGCCCTTGATATCTCCATGCTCATCGGAAGCGATATGATCTGTGTCGTTCTCCCCTTCAAGCATACCAAGAAAGACAACGAGAGGCTTGGTCTGGGTCGAGTCAAACGCTTCAATGGACTCATCCTCGGTGAGACGGAAAGGGTTTGCGCCGATCAGCGGCTGAACCTCGTCAAAAGAGAGAAACGCCAGCTTCTTCTTATCAACGACAAGAGCACTCAAGTCCTGGAGAGCCAAATACCGGACTCTGGGACTGACAGAAGCCCTCTGAAGGAACGCGGTATCGGCGCGGAGAAAGGAGAAGCGGTTGATGCGGCTGCCTGCATAGTAATTGATGATCTCCTTTCCAAAGCGACGAGTCAGCATCGAGTCGTCGTTTTGAAGAGCTGCGATCACGGGCAGCTCAAGCGGCGGAGTGGATGTCGGCATGTGGTTAGATGGCTTGCGCTTGAGGCGCAGAGGTTATCGGATCTGTAGTTATGGTACGTACGGAGTAGAGCGTTGGAGGTAGTTGAAAAGGCAAGATTATAAAGCAGTCGGCTTGTACTCCGAAGTACCCATTTCTGCTTCGGTTTTAAGGCTTTCCGTCTGGGGGCTAGCGGTGAGGGGATGCGGAGCAGGATGAGGATAATGATAATGATGAGTCAGTGTTCTTGAGAGAGATTGAAACATGATTGGCTTCGCATTGCTTTCGCCGTTCTTTGAAAGATAAAAGATAAGTTACGATGCGATCAGTTACGGATAGGCCTGGGGATACGTATTTTTGGAGTTCGTCATGATACCAGGCAATGACCTCATCCTCATCTACACTGTTTGATCTTGTAAGCCGCCGTACTCCCGGATTATCAGGAAGTGCCAGATCTTACAATGAAATACCCTCTACCTGGTCCAATTGGCTGAATCTGTCATCAAGCAATTGACCATTCAAAGATCTGCATCTGCATCTCATCCGCAGACGCCACCGGCTTCACCGACGTCGGTCCAGTCCGTCCCTGGAGACATGCCCGTAGCTTCAGCGCTTTACAGGGCCGGTTTAGGGCATCTTGGCCTTGTCCAGGGCACCTCGTTGGTGGTTAGTGCCTGTTCCCCCGCATTCTTCCCAGTTGCAGTGACGTCTGCGCCGCAACTAGGGACCTAGTTAGTAACTAAGGTACAGTAGTCAAGTACCGTATTGGGAGCACGTGGGAGAACCCAGTAGCACACCCGCAAACGTGCCATGGTGGGAAAAGTCTTCCTTTCCAAGTCACGCCCGACCCGATTCCCTCTCCCTTTGAGCATCAGCATCGACGACTTGCGGTTTCTGAATAGCGGCACATGTATTGGCTCGGGCGATAATTAACGACGGACCATCTTGGCTTATCTGAACGGGAATCGCTGCGGGAAGAGCTGGGGTGTTGCTGCTGCAGAGCTCTCTCTGCAATCCTTCGTCCAGGGTCATCATGACTTGGTTTAGCACCATGACGCCGCCAACCCAGACCCTTAACCTCGATGTTGAGGCCATCTCGGGCATCTGCGGGTGAGTCTTGAATCAATTCGACTTTTCTCTAGTAATTTCAGGGCTAAAACTCATTATCTGCAGCTCCATCTCCATTGCCTGTTGGGGTAAGTGTTTCGCATCTTGATCCCACCTCGAGCTCTGCTGATCTTCCTGCCCAGTCGTCGTCTTCTCTCCTCAGATCATTCAGAACTTCCAACGCAGCAGTGCCGATGCTCTCTCTATCCAATTCATCATCGTTTGGCTGCTGGGCGATGTCTTCAATATCTTGGGCGCCGTCCTCCAGGGTGTCTTGCCTACCATGGTACGATTTCACGCTCGTCCCGACACGCTCTCACATCAGCACAAGTTACTAACTCACTCGTCCTCTAGATCATTCTCGCAATCTACTACACGATAGCCGATATCGTCCTCCTCGGCCAGTGCTTCTATTACCGTGGATTCACTTGGCGCGACACTCCGACCCCTGCTCCGAAACCGGCCACCCCGGCTCCCGGTGAACCCAGCGAACGCACTGGTCTCTTGTCTAACGGACACCAGCATGAACGTCGTGGATCGGACTGGTCGGGCTTCTCGCCTGCTGTCCCCCATATCGCCGAGTCCTCGGCTCCGCAGACACCCACCGTCCTGCAGACAATTGTATGGAATACTATCATTGTCCTAATGGTTGTCGGGGCCGGTGTTATTGGCTGGTTCCTTGGCCAAAGGGCAACTGGTGGTAAGCACGAGACCAGTGGTGGGAAAGAGGACTCGCTCGAGTTCAACGTCCTCGGCCAGGTCTTTGGATACCTCTGCACAGTTGCCTACATTGCTTCCCGTCTACCCCAGCTCATCCTCAACTGGAGGCGCAAGACGACCGAAGGGCTTAGCATGCTCTTCTTCCTATTTGCTTGCCTCGGTAACATCACTTACGTTCTTTCCATCTTTGCTTATGAGCCCAAGTGTAAGCACGACCACTGCAGGCCTGGCGAGGCCAGCCACATCTACGGACGTTACATCCTTGTCAATCTCAGTTGGCTTGCCGGTAGTCTCGTTACTCTCTTCCTTGATCTTGGTGTTTTTGCTCAGTACTTTATATACAGCAAGCCTGAGAGCAACACCGCTACCAGTCGTCGAAGGGTCGACAATAACAATCGTACCAACAATGACGAGGATGAGGATTACGACGATGAGAGTATCGATGAAGATCGCTGGGACCAGCGTCCCTTGCTTCAACGGGGTGACTCGGTCTACCACTGATCACTTATCACTCTTGTGGAGGTGGCCCCCTTAGACGACAGTTTCTTGTTTCATTTCTGTTTTCCATTTCATCACATCTGTATCTTAAATCCTCGAGGGCATGTACAGAACCGCAGGGTAAAGGGCGTTGGTTATCATTGCATGACACACAAAAAAAGGAGGGAAAAAGGCATGGGGGCTGGTTTTGTTTTTTTACTTAGGGGGATAACAAGAAATCCATGGCTTCGCACCATGGTGAATCTCATTTCCCACGATCTAGAACCAAAGTACGGATTAAATATTGGAGCAATTCACATTGGGAGTACTTGGGCACTTTTGGATGCCACTGGACATGGTGTTTATTGATGTATGCTATGACGTGACCTCGGCCGTGGTTGTTATTATGTACGTAGAGGTGGGTTTCGTGGTGGAGTCATGGATGAATTTGCAAGCTTGAGGCTCGAGACGAGGATTGCTCCAGGTCGAGCACACCACAAGCCACAACATATGTTCCATGGAGTGCTCTGAAGCTATAACAGTATTCTGCAAAATCTGGCATCCCATACATTTCGGTACCTTAACTCTCTGGCTGTAGTTGAGGTCGGACAGGAGAACTTTCGCCGTAGATATTGCGTACCCTATAGACAGACCAAAAGTATAGTTACAAGCCATTCGATCTGATTTGGCGAATGAGCCCGTACTAGAAGCTGAATTGATAATTACAATATTTTAATCCTCATTACCTTTGTATCACTTTACCGCCTAATCCCATAGACTCGGTGTCTTGGTATGTCATTGAGATGACAGGCCCTTCGTTGGCGTCCTCTTCTTTGACATCAACGCCGGAATTTGAGCCGCCAGACGAACTACACCTACAGGGCCCAAGATGCTTGGCCCTGAATTGGTCAGAAATGGGCATTTAATTACAACGGCATCCACTTGCTGGGGGGCTTCACAGCATTGAAGAACCTTCAAGCTCCATTGAAGTCTCACGCATGATTATGTAAGCGACCAGTCCGCTTCGCACTCCAAAAGAAGACTAGCGCATTCGGGTCTGCAGAGCAGTATAAAAATCTTCTCTCACGACGCTCTTTGTTCGATTTCTTCTTTCTTCTTCAGTCATCATTGGGGTAATACTTCACCGTCAAGTGAAATATTACTTTAATTACGGCGGCTCCGCGAAAGCGGCTTGCTGTGGGCTAGTGTCTTTCTCAGTCTCTTTCCCACCGTTCCCGGCCACCAAAAGTAACGTGAACACTCTTCCTAATCAGCCGCGGACGACCTTTGAGGTTTGTGACTGTGGGGTGGTCTCTACATATCATTTTGGAATATTTGGATTAGATAGCTTCGACTTCTAGCCCGCGCGAAGGGCTCGGCTCAATCGCCTTGCACCATGACCTGTGATTCTGTAACGAAGTTTGGGGCGTACTCCATCCCCTGATTCGAGATGCTCTCGAGTCTGCTGTGTGGTGAGAATTTTCCCGCTCCAGCTAGTGGCCGGTCAACTTGGTCTATTATGCCCGGTAAATCTTGGGCAGGCATTCATTACAGAATGTATGTTGAAGTGGCACATCGAATTGGATTGAATTATTGAACTTTGTTGTTGCTGTGTCGGAGCATGATGATTGCTTTCCTTGTTGAAGCCTTGAGTCTGGAGAAAATTTCTACACCAGCTGAGCACGCTTGATGATAGCATTCTCTACCGAACCACCACCAGGGAGGATCTCGTCAATATGGGTAGAAGACCACGCAAGTCACATAATCCTATCTTGCTGTAACTTGTGTATACACCTCTCTCACATGCTACTTCTTAATCGTGAATTGCGTACGGAGTATTGATGGCTTCATCAATTTGATGTCTCGGGGCAATGGCCGAAGGGGTTGTAGTCACGTGAAGCCCGAGGTCGGGGCATCCGGAGCGCACGGACCAAGTTGCGGGTGGCTCCCAAAAATTTCTGAGCCGGGAGGCCATCATCGAGATTCCCCGAGCTTCGGATAAGAACCTTGCGACTCTTGTCAACGCCGATTACCTCAGTCTCCATCACGCCCAGCGCGCGCGCCATTTCCTCCAACCCTCCGCCCTCCATCCGTAATCATGTCTTCGCTCTGGAACGCCTTGACGGGGGGCAACAAGCCCAATCAGCAGCAGCAGCAGCAGCCGCAGCCGCAGCCGCCGACCACGATACAAGAACCCGCGCATCACCTCTCCTTTGACCCTACCGAGGGCCAGGGCGTCGAGTCCTTCCTACAGAGCTCTTCCTTTGCCGATCCTTCGCAATTACATCCCCTCGCCGGTCTAAACAGAGATACCCTCGAATACATCTCCCTGGAGGATTCAGCCTTGTCCGACCTGCCCGGTGGCCAATCAGTCCTGCCTTCACGCGGCTTCACAGACGACCTGTGTTACGGTACCGGCATCACATACCTGGCTGGTCTGGGTGTCGGAGGTGCCTGGGGTCTGCAGGAGGGTCTCAGGAGATCAGAGGGTCAGCCTCCCAAGCTTAAGTTGAACGCTGTCCTCAACTCTGTCACAAGGCGGGGTCCCTTTTTGGGCAACTCGCTCGGTGTTGTTGCCATCATTTATAACTGCATCAACTCTTTGATTGGATCCCTCCGTGGAAAGCACGATGCCGCCAACACTATTCTCGCTGGTGGTCTTAGTGGTATGCTCTTCAAAAGCACTCGCGGCGTTCGCCCCATGATGATCTCTGGTGGTATTGTTGCCTCTGTGGCTGGTGCTTGGGCTGTGAGTTACCTATAATTAACAACGATCGTGATTGTTGCTAACGACTTTCTAGGTTGTACGACGATCTTTCTTCCCCATCCCCGAGCCAGTTCCTGCAGCTTCCGAGGAACTGACTCTGTAATAACATTATGATATCTTTACTGGCTGTTGGTGCCGCGTCGGCCGAGGCCTACCTAGTTATAATCACGCATGTCCGAAGAGATGGAGACAGTTGAAAAAAGGAGGCGAGGGCGGATAAGGGCCGGAGACGGAGCACGGGACACTGTCCTCCTTGTATATGCTGATACTACAGCGTTTGATGGAGTTTGGTAGCATGGTAACGGACATCTCTCCTCCCATGGGTAACTGTACATTACATGAGGTTCGGTCAGCGAGCATTAGACCACAATTAGGGGGGCGTCTGGTCGTTAATGACAAAACACTTTGAATACACGGCTCGAGCCCCGTGAAGCCCGATAAGCGACTGAAACAAGGTAAATTGGTAAGATTGCTATCCACGTGGCCGAGGTACGTTATCGTTTGGCACTGGCAGGCTGGTCTGGTAGGTAGTCCGTTGGTAGTTCCTCCCCGTTTGGGTGCCGAGTGGCAGTCACTGTTCGCTAGGTATCCGGCCGCTGTTTACCATCCGGTCGTGACTCAAACGCCAATGTTACATCTTCACATGGATATCGAAAAGAGTTGGCTCTATGAGACGAACCTGGGCGGCCACTTCATCCTTTCTCGCATTTCATTTCGGCTGTTGACATTATCATTTTTGTCTTTCACTCTTAACACCCCAGCAGCCAGCAGCCAGCTTCAGTGATGGATACAGACGACAAGGGAGACAAAGGCACGAAACCAAGGCCAACTCACCGAAGGATTTGTCGCGCAGGCAGTGATGCTACTCGGGAACTTAAGGCACGAAACGTGCCTGATACAGCTGGCACCGAGTCGGTTGCAGGCGCATCTGTAAATGCAGAGACAACAATACCATCGACCAAAGCACCTAAGCGGCCTCGAGAAGCTTCGACTACCAAGCCTTCACGAGTCACAAAAGGCGGGACTTTTGATGCTAAGAAGTTCAAAGAAGATATGATCGGATATCGCCTCGATCACTGGAGGGCAAGGGCCAAGATTGTGTACACGAACAGCCAGCAAGATGCGACAAGCCTTTGGAGCCCGCAGTGGGCGAACGTCGTTAGCCAAGAAAGAGGCATGAATTTGTTTGATGGCTTTGATCGCACTTGGTTTATTCCTTTTGACGTTGAATCGCCACTTCCCGCAGACAAGCAACCGAGCGCCGACGATCTTTCACGACGAGCCAGCGAAATGAAGGAGATATATCAGGTTAAGGGAGATGCTATGTACCCAAGGCTATTGCATCTCATCGAGGAGGAAGTCCAGAAGATGTGCCAGCATCAATGGGATGAAAATAGGCACAAACCGACTGAAGCGCCGATGAAGTGGGCCCAAGCCAGGCACAAGTACGGGCTCACGCAAAAGGTCGACATGGTTGCCAGAGCTCGTTTGATCGATGGGAGAGCGCTTCTACCAGGGTACTGCAGTGTCTCCATCCTCGACCTCGCAGCGAACGGCAGGATCGTAACCCGCCGAGTCAGCGTCCCGTCTGATGTTGATATGGGAGGGCTCCTCCAACGACTTGACGCTTGGTGCCCCCCTGACAGCACAGAGAGCCAAAATCTTCTCGAATCTGTTCGGAAGAAGCTGGTCTTTGTCTCACAGCATGGCAGTTCAGCAGGAAAGGAAGAGGCACAAAGCTTGCTCAATCAACTTCACAAACCGGTATACAAAGCGGGAGTTCCAGGCAGCGAGAGAAACTGCTGGATATTCAGACTCCTCCACACCGCAAGGTATACTGTTCCGGCTGGAAAGGCACCAGGCCCGGTGAAAACATGGACGAAACTCAATGAATCCAGTTTTGACGAGTTGCTGGACGGTGTTCGGGCAGGGAAACACCTGGCTGTTGTTCGAGTTAGTGCCTTGATCTTGTATGTTTATATCTTGGATGTACATGTGCTAATATATGTTTGTGCCAGCCTTAGAAGATTCGACTGCGCCGGCTGTGGCCTCAGGTGGACGAGCTAGGCGAGCTACTCCCTTCGACTCGCGGCGAACCAGAGCTATCTTTGGATCAGCTGGATATTGTTGATGCGATGCTCGCACGGCAACGTGATCAGGAGAGGGAACATGGCAAACAGTTGATGAAGGTGGTGAACAAGCTAAAGCGCCCACTATATCGCTTCGAGTTTGCCGAGCCTGGGACTATAAAAGCACCACCTGAAGCTGAAAACGAGAGGTTGTCTATGGGGTATGAAGCTTCTTAAGGGATTCGTGTATGTAACGGTTGGATGTGGCATATTGTCCGTGGTTAGCGGGTTGTTGGATGCCCATGTACCAAGAGATGTTTGCTTAGGATAAGTTTGGTTGGCTTGGAGTCAGGTTGAACCGATATATTGTAAGAGCATTCCAAACAAACGCGTCAAGTACAATATTCATTCAGACATGATGATCAATTATGGAAGACCTAGCTATCAGCGTTTGTTTGGTGCACTAGATTGAGCCACTGTTGCCAGCGGAACTACAACGTGTGCTCGGTAGGTTGACTATCGATGCTACGTAATTTATATTTCCCATCCTACCAACTTCAACTTCCACAGCAGCTCCCGCGAGAACACCAGACTCAAACCACTCTCTCAAAAGGGGCTCAGCGTATCTTCTATTATGTGTCTTCCTTGTTTCCCTTGGACATGGACCAAGTATGAGGATCCCTTCGACGAGTTGCACAAGGCGCCTGAGCAGTCGGTATGGACGCACGACGGACAGACCTGGGCTTTACAGAAAGTGGTAAGCTACACTTTATGATATTACACTTTCTCTTTCTTTCTTTGCAGTTCTGTGTGCCTTGTTTGCTTTACGTCATGTCATGATTGCGGCCCAGAGGATGAGCTTGGTTGTTTTATGAATTCAGAGGGTGTGTATGCCAGCTGCTGGGCAGTTGGGAGACTGTGCTCGCTGGTAGCCTTGCTGCTATTATCCTATCATTCAATTACGGGCTGTGCCGGACGATTGAGCGAACTCTTGTCGGACTTGGCCCTTTTCCTCCCCTGCATCTCGCGTAGCCTCAAGGCTTTTGCAATTCGAGGCCTCGAGTCCCTGATTCACGGCCCAATTCGCATACACAGAGCATTACTCGAGAGACCCAGACAATAAGAGGAAGAAGAGACCATCATGGCCTCGGCAGGCTCGAGTGAGTTCAAGTCCCCCAAGACTCCTCGGCGCCCCAAGACGCCAGACTCTCGTCAGGTGCATTTCGAGCCTGAGGCCAAGACCTCTATCTCTTCCAACGGCAATATCACGGGCTTCACCACTGCCAATTCCCCCAGCGGCGGCTTCAGCGTCAAGATCAACGGCGTCTCTCGCCCCAAGACCCCTCCTGCAACTACTGCTGTCACCTCGGGCGAAGAAACAAAGGCCAATTCTCAGCCTACGAGTTTCCCCCAGCTCGGCCTTGCTCCCAACAGCCATTTGCAGTGGCATACAAGTGCCAACCCTACCCAGAGCCTCAGCCATCAGGTGCCAGGTGGTTTCATCTCCCCTCACCAGCAACAACAACAGGGGTTCTTCTCTCTTCCACAACAGCAGCACCAGCTCCAGCAGCAACAGTTTCATCCTGCTTCCTTCATCGCAAACACCCAGAGTCCTGTCACCTACATCGGCATCGGCCCTCAACCTCCAACGGGCAGCCACATCATGGGCGACTATCAGAACGCGGCGCCGCCTCCTCATGGAGTTCACTTCCAGCCGCCCGTCCCTGATACCACGTTTGGTCCTATCCCTCACGTCTACATGCCTCGCTATGACGGTGGTCTCGTCGGTGTTCAAGTCGGTCCTCCTTCTGTTCATTTTATTTCTGCCCCCCTTGCTACCGCTGCCTGCACTACCGTGGTGCTGCCCAAGACATTTTATCTGAATGGTTACACCTATCATGCAAGTGGTCTTGTTGATTATTCTGTCGTCCTTGTGTTTCCTTGACTGGAATTGCCAAGTGGTTACCAATTGATCTGCCACTGTCGTGCTTTTTATCCCTTACTTTTCTGCCTCTCGACTCTCAGACACCTATGCTAACCATCTCTGTAGCAGCCAGCTTATAACGCAATGGCTCCCCAGCCTTACGCGCAACAAGGCGGCTACGTTGTCCAGCAGCAGCCCTACTACGTCCAGCAGCCGGCCATGGGTCAACAGCAAGTCCTCGTCGGCGGCCAGCAGGCCTTTGTGCCCCAGCCCCAGCACGTCGCAGGCGTTCCCGCGGTCGGCCTGGCGGGTGGAGCTGCTGTAGCCGGCGGCCACCCCGTCTTTGCAGGTAATAATGGCCACCCTCCTGACGTCTCCGGTCTTGGTCGCACTGCTGGTGAGGAGCAGCTCCGCCAGATCCAGTTCGCACATGCGAACAGGCTCTACGAGCCGCAGGACTTCAAGCCCGCTGACGATGACCCTTCCCGCTTTTACTATGTTCGTGAAGTTGACGGGAACTGGACCCAGCGCAACCGATTTACTATTGATCACATGGGCGACTGCCGCTGGTATGTGACCGACGAGGGTTGGTTTTATGCCGTCCGCCTCCCTAGTTAGACGGAACGCGGTGAGTGATCCCATGAGCTTTTCTGATCTTGCCAACTGACGGAGGTGGTCAGACGCACCCCTACGTATAAGGATCGCACTTACGGACATTGAACTCGACCGTATAACGTCAGTATCTGGTTGGATTGCCAAAAGCATGAACGCTAACTTGCGCTCAGCCGGTTATCATACCTGACGAGAAAACCCGCCGAAAGTTGTTGCTCAGTCTCCCCTGATATTCTTGTTCGTACGTGGTCCCAAACAACTGTACGCATTGGCATGTGAAACTGACTCCTTGGGGGCAGAAACCCTACCCTTTGTGCTTGAGGACTCTTTATCTCGGTACCTCTCCACTTCGACCGTATTCCTACCCAGATGGGAGACTCCTCTACACTTGTGGTTGAGACGAAAATCCGGGACGCTGGACTTTGAGGTCGATGGCTGGAAAATGGTGGTATGGAAAATTGCGGACTTGAACCTGTATTGACATGAACTTGGAACTCGCTTCACATTATCTCTCCCCTATACCGACGGGTCTGAACTGTTGCTTCCATAGCTGTGTCTTTGTTACCTGTGAGCAAGTCTGCGTCACCTCGTACATGATTGATAAGTCACGTCCACATGCTGTTTGACGTGCGTGCGGCTCAAATGGCAGAATGGGTCCTTTCCCCAGACTTTATGGTGCCTCGGTTATTGCATCATCCCACCTTAAAGTTATCAGGTCATCATCGCCTTCTCCAAGTTTACTAGTTACAGCTCTGGTATTTCCATTCAACTCACTCCCACATAGCCCAGTTGACAAAAAGCATAGTCATGCTTCTCATTGGGCTCACAGGATCGATTGCCACAGGCAAATCTACAGTCTCGTCGATACTGGCTGCAGAACCCTTCAATCTACCGATTGTCGACGCCGACGTCCTGGCACGCAAAGTCGTGGAGCCTGGCACCAACGGATACAATGCAATCTTGAAGCACTTTAGCCCTACAACGCCCGATCTTCTCATCGAGGCATCGGAGAGCATGCCAGAGAATGGCCCGGATGGCAAAGGCAGGCCACTGAACCGACCAGCGCTTGGACGCCGCGTGTTTGGTGACAACGAGGAGCGCAAGAAGGACCGCTCGGTCCTCAATGGCATTGTGCATCCGGCCGTGCGGTGGGAAATGTTCAAGATGGTCATGGGATGCTACCTCCGAGGCAACTGGGCCGTGGTGCTCGACATCCCGCTACTATTTGAGAGCGGCCTCGACCGCTTCTGCGGCGTGGCGGCCGTCGTAGCCGTGCGCGACCCGGCGATCCAGATGCAGCGCCTCCGCGCGCGGGACCCTCATCTCAGCGCCCAAGATGCCGAGAACCGCGTGCGCAGCCAGACCGACGTGCGGGACAAGGCGCGGCGGTGCGAGGAGCGCGGGCCGGGCAACGGCGTGGTGCTGTGGAACGATGGCTCGCGCGAGGACCTGAGGGAGCAGCTGGAAAAGGCCGTAGGTGGGATGCGCAGAGCGAGCCCCGACTGGTGGGCGTGGGTGCTACTCGGATGCCCGCCGCTGGCGGTTGCGGTTGCGGCATGGAGGTTCTGGCAGAATATCATAATTAACGAGGAGTGGGAGGAGAAGAAGCTGAAAGGAAAGCTGTGATGAGGTAGCCTGCGGTATCTGAGGTGGTATCGATGCAGACGGAGGAAGGAGGCAGGCCATACCCAACGTCGATCTTACTTACCCTTTGACCAACATTAGTACTCTTCCTAAACATCTTCACCTTCCCATTGCGTGTCTTATCATCCCCATCATAAACTAGAACTTTCCCCTGCCAGCTCTCAACTTTCCACTACCTCAGTTCTTCAAGGCGACGGGCCAGCCTTATACTCTTTGGAGACGGGAGCTGGCCACTTAGAGGAGCCCTACACTGCTCAACCCACCACAGACCTGCCAGTGCCAGCAGCTGTCACTCAGCTTCCACTATCTTTCGCCTCCACTGCCATGAAAACCTCAACGAAACACCAGCAAACCAGATATCCCGCTTCTTCACCCTTTCTTTGCTTTGAACCTATGCAAATACTTTCATCTCGACCTTCCATCTTGTACTCGCTTGGTTATACCCAGCTTAGTTGGCTACGATGACGAATCGCAAGAACAAAGGCCCATCCCATTTTTGTGAATGGGTAGTTGGAACTACGATTGATTCAGTTCTCGGCCCTATCCCCAAGACAAAACCGAGAAAACGAGATGTTGTCAGAGTCGAGGTCACAACCGACGACGAGTCCGAGGAAGACACCGTGAAGATCACCTACCCGCGTACCGGACGAAGCACTCAGTCTGTCACAAAAGCCGAGACCGTTGTTAAGAAGGTCCGCTTTGATGATGCCCCTAAGAAGTCGGCTCTAAAGAAGAGTTCTGTCCATTCTACCGACTCAACCGATGAGGCATCTGAGTCTAGCCCAGAACCAGCATCAGACTCGAGTCAGTCCGATGACATATCGAGTTCAAACGCCAGTGAATCTGACATAGAGAGCTCAGATGAATCCACAAAACCTACAAAGAAGCGACGGAAGAAGCAAGTCCCGGAAGACACCGAGAGTGACTGGGACTCTGATCCGGACCCCATGTGTAAGTGCCGGCGCTGCACCAAAGGGCGCGAAGTATTGAGAAGAATTGGAAAAAGGAGTGGAAACAATGATATCGCTACTAGCACTAAAGCCTCGGAGTCCGACACTGACAAACCTATCAAAGGCAAGAAGAAGAAGGGTGGCAAGAAGAACAAGGAGCCAGAGACCGAGACCGAAACCTCTGATTCACCTAAAGAAACATCAGAGTCTGAGCCCGAGACACCTCCGAAGAAAAAGCAGTCAAAGAAGCAAGGCAAGACCAAAGAAAACAAGAACAAGCAATCGACAGCAGAGGCGGAGACTTCCGACTCAGAGCCAGAACCTTCCAAGTCAAAACAGAAGAAGGGAGGCAAAAAAGCTGAAGAGCCGGAAACCGAAGATGAAGCCTCTGATTCGGCAGAGCAAATAGAAGAAGAGAGCGAACCGGAGCCCAAGAAGAAGCAAACAAACAAGGCCAAGTCCAAGGCCGAAACCCAAAAACGTGATAACAAAAAACAGGGCAAGCAAGAGCAAAAGAGCAACAAGCAGCAGAACAAGGGAAAGAAGACGGAACAAGAACCAGAAGAACCAGACGGACCAGAAGACAATGTTGAGAATGCAGAAGTTGGTCAGTCTTCTGGCCAACAAGACAAAGGCAAGTCTAGAAAGGCCAAGGGAAAGGAGAAAGCAGTGCCAGAGAACACGGCCGCAAAGAAATCCAACTTCAAGGATGGAGTCAAGAAGGGAAACTATCCTGAAGGCATACCCTTCTCTCATCCGCGCCGTCCTCAGCTTATTGAACCGATTCGGGCTGAAGTCGTTCAGGCGGAACGCGTTGTTGAAACACCAGAAGATCCAGCTCCAAATGCTTACTACGATCCAGAACATAATGTTATCAGAGTCTACCACGGTTCTGTTTACGGCAATCACCAGAACCATGCGCTGTACCCAGATCGAAACGCCTTCACTCGCCCGTTGCCTGTTGGCATACCCCATCCAACTCACAACCCATACTTCTATGGTTTCAATAACACCCAGCAGCAACCGGCATACGGGCAAAACCCACCGTACCACCCGCATTACGGACAAATGCCGCCGCCTGAAGGTTATTCGCATGTTCCCATCACGCAAGGTATGCCAGGAGGCGGATGGGGAGCTCCTTGTGGCCCTCCAGGTTTCCCTCCAGGACCACCAGTGGATAATCAAGAAGCAAAGACAAACCCTGGAGCATTCGGCAAGACCGAGAATCCTGCTCCACCATCCAGCAAGGGCAAGGACAAGGTCAGCCAGAACAACGTTGGCCCATCAAGCCAGACAGTAAGTAGCTATACCTGGATAAGGAACCGGACTTGACTCACCCAGAATGCCAGGGACAGGACAACCCCTATCTACCCAAGAGGGCCAAGTCTCAGTTTAGTGCTTGGGGTAGCCGCGGGGCCTCGAAAGAAGACGACCCCTTTGCTGGATCCGCCCGAGCCGGGTCGAACGAATGGAATAAGACGGCGGCGAACAATGTAGGAGATACCTGGAATAACAACAACGGAGGGGATACCTGGAATAACAACAGCAACAACGCGGGAGATTCCTGGAACAACAACAGCAATAATGTGGGAGATTCCTGGAACAATAACAGCAACAACGCAGGGCATACTTGGAATAACGACGGAGCTGGTGACAACAATCAAGACACGAACCGTAACAATACTTGGGAAACAACCAACCATCAGAACGACAACACTTGGGGAGAGCAAAGGGAGAAAACTAATTGGGAGGCCAATACCAGCCGAGAAGCACGTGGTAAAGGGAAAACTTGGGCTTCGGGGTCAAACAAGAGCAACGAGACAGTGCGAAAGAAGCCCGGTGATCATTGGGGCGAAGACACTCATCTGGGAGGATACAACTGGGATGAGAAGAAAGACGCCCCTAGCACTCAAGGGCAGGGCACAGACAACAATGTTGTGGGATGGAACGTCAACGGAGGCAGCAATGGATCCAACGGATCCAAGAAGAATGAAGGGCCATCTGACAATGTCATGCCCGGGTCATGGGTCGATACATCCGGCTATCCATCTTGGGGAGATCCTACGGCAGCAGTCGACACCAATGGCCAGGCAGTCAATTGGTGAGAGAGTTTTGATGCAGAATGCGATAAGAGTTTCTAGTCTAAATGAAGAAGTATGGTATCCGCAGATAAAAACATTGTACTGTATGCGATGGATGCCACCCAAGCTGATATTCCAATCCATAAAGATAACACCATACTATGGCTTTCCGTTTGTAATTCCATGATGCACTGATGCGTATAGATCCATTCCCAACGTTAAAGTCGTGTCGTGGTCATCCTGTTCGTGTTAGATGATGTAGAAGAGCGTTTGATCAACGCGTCGAGCAGTTTGTTTCATTGCCAAGTACTCGGACAGCAACGCAGCAAAGAAGCAGAAGAATTTGCAGAAGCATGCCGAGCGTGAAGTAATAGGGCAAGCGCAGTCAATCAGAGGATTGTGCAGCCGTGGAGAGACCTGGTAGGCCGTCAATCAGCTTGGTCCTGGGAGAAAGACGTCGTTTTAGCCTAGGCCTCTCTGCTCACGACGGCGGATAGAAAAGGGCTTCGAAGAGCGCTAAAAACAGCCAGGCAGAAAACACACGTGTATTCTAGGTAGTGCGACTTACCATCGGGATGTCTCCCATTCCACAATCCACGAACAGCAGATCTTGAGACGCTCGCGTACGCTTGACGTATCCAGCAGACGGTACTTTTCATGGTCCTTTACAGGTAGAATACTGGCGAACCACCAGGGAAAGATGGCAGCATCGTCGGGACACTCGCCATAGATGGTAAACATACGCTCCGTCAGCCACGGCACGCTCTGGGCGCGCATTCGGGCGACGAATGATGAAGCCAAGTGCATGAGATCTTGTGTGGCCATGGCATCAATGTCGGGGGCTAATGTCGGGATGTGTGGACCAGAAGATGAGATAGTGGGGGATGTCGGGGGTGACGAGGAATCTTGATGCTCTTTATCCTCGTCCATGGCTGGTGGTTCTTGTGCAGAGGTTTGTTGTCCCTGAGGAGCTACCTCGGCGGCCTCGATAGCTTCCTCCTCTTCGAGGCTCACATCGTCGACGCGTTCGGTTTTGCCGACCATGTAGCCATCGATGTAGCTGTGAGCACGGATGCGGAACCGTGAGAGGCCGACTGTTTCAACGAGACTCCGGCCATCCGCATAGTATTGAATGTTAACAATGCGTAATAGGGTGCCCAGTTCGTAAAAGGCCGTGTCTTCAGCGTGCCGTGGTCGCTTGGGTAACACCATGCCGAATGTGCGATCTCCCTCCAGTGCTCGCCGAATCATGAGTCTGTATCTGGGCTCGAAGATGTGCAGGAATGTCGGCATATGGGGAAACGATAGCGTGCACACAAACAATGGCGAATCGTAGTCCTGCATTTGGTTGGCACGCTCTGCATCCAGGGCATCTTTCCGTGCGTGTACCTCTTCCAGCCAAAACGCCTCGATGATACGTGTGATGGTCTCGTTGGGAGGAGAAGCATTGCGATTGAGCAGCGGGTTGATGGCCAAAGGGCGACGGCAGATGGGACAGTAGTGTGAGTGATCGAGGATGCGATGTAGACAGGAGCGGCAAAATGTGTGGCCGCAGGCGGTAGTAAGAGGATCGTAGAAGAGCGCGTAGCAGACCTGGCAGTCCATCTCGGTGCGGGTAGCATCCTGCGCCTTGCGGATAAGGGATGAATCATCTTGGTCGCAAGAACCGGTTGGTGGTGGAGATGGGGATGTGAAAGTGTGGTCGTAGGAGATGTCGGCTTCGTAAGACAAATCACCCTCCTCGGCGAGTGAGTAGGTTGCGACCACCTTTCCGCCCTGGACCATCTTCGAGTATGCATCATCATCTCTCATAGATGCGAGGCCAGCGACCGCCCATGGATCTTGCCAGACAGCCCTCGTCGCGACCTCGGATTCTTGTGCTTGGATCTTCCCACGCTCAACCTCATCGCGAATGTGCTGCGTGGTCTTATTTAACACAACGTCGATAGCGCAGTCGCCGAGTGCATGCTCCCTCCCACAGTCGACAAAGGGACACCGGAAGCCGCGTTGCCGTTCGGGTTTGGCAGGATATGTGATGTTCGTGCGGAGGTGTGTTTCGGGCAGACAGCGCCGGCACATGCTTTTACCACATGGTAAGCTTATGGGCTCGCGTAGGGGCAACGAGCAAATCTGGCACTGAAAGAGGCGAACGAAGTCGCGAGGGGCAACATGTCGGTGGCGGGGCCCTTGGTCGTGGTCCGAGAGTTCTTGGTCGGACGAGTCGGAGTCGGAGGGCCGATGGGGATCCGGCGCAAATTGGAGACCGGAGGCGGGAGCGGGACCGGAAGAGAGTCTGGCCGCAGCGTCCGACGTTGTTCCGTCTGATGACATGAACGTCTATAGACGAAAACGTATGTATTATGAGGAGGTGAGTGTAAAGAAGATTGATTCTCTAATCGGGCGTCAAAAACTCTGTCATAAGGTGTGAGCCTCGATGTAGGGATGGTTGGAAGTGAGGTAATTCCAATTGGAGCAAGGTGCGATGTCTTCAAAGATGAGATCTATGCAGTCTGTTGCGTGGTATCTGATAACGATTGTTACTGTCGGGGTTGTTGCGGATTGAGTTGCAGTTGAAGACCAATGTTGCTATCTTGGCGTAATCGTTGGTTTCGTTTCGAGTGCATGAAGGTGGACGCGACGGGACTGTCCAAGCAAGAGGGACTGGCCAGTTGCAGGATAGACATGGATTCTGTATAGAGGTAAGGCTAAAAGAATCGTAGGAGTAACAAGAGAGCCAGCATTGCCAAGGGAGATCAATCGAGGCAACAAAATATGGGTGTAGAAGGCAGAGGGGGGATGTTGATTAAGTAGTAGGGGTCGAATATGTTGTCATAGGCGTTAACGGTTTACGGAAACCCACGACTTTGACAGGGGGCTAAGGGGAGGCGGGACAGAGTCCGGGGG